>JAPKLW010001256.1:102891-146951 GCA_026898455.1 Plectranthus barbatus
TTTCTATCTTCTATTGCAAGGTTATTTTATGTTTACAACAAAACCAATTCCGATTTACCTAGATAGTAGTACGGTATCTATGTTTCAGTGCTTGGTTACATTTCGATCCTGCAATCCTTGAGAATCGATAAATTATTACTTGCCCTCTGCAGTGGTCTGTACACTTGCAGCTTTAGCGCGTTGAAAAACGGGCTATCACTACAACTGTGGCAAGCCTGGCCACATGGCTAATCAGTGCAAGAAGCCCAAAGCTAATGGCAGGGGCAAAGGAAAGATGCACAACTTCAACGTCGAACCTGATAATGATTGGGAAGACGATCTGTGCGCGGTTGTGTCTGAAGTCAACCATGTGGACAACCCGAGGGAGTGGTTTGTGGATACGGGTGCAACTTGTCACGTAGCATCCGAGAGGAATGTTTTCTCTTCCTACAAAGCTGTTGAAGGAAGAAAGCTTCACATGGGCAACCAAGCCTCGTCTGATGTGGCTGGTGTTGGAAATGTGGTCCTAAAGCTCACAAGCGGAAAGGACCTCACCTTGAAGGATGTGCTGCATGTCCCGGACATCCGAAAGAATCTAGTGTCAGGCTCACTTCTTATAAACAATGGTTTTAAACTTGCTTTCGAGTCTGAAAAGTTTATTTTGTCCAAGTTTGGAAAGTTCCTTGGTCGGGGTTACCTTGCCAATGGACTTTTCAAAATGAATGTAATGGCACAACGCCAAGCCGAAAAAGTTATCAATAAAAGTGAATCTTCTTCTGCTTACTTGATTGAGTGCTCTGATTTATGGCATATTATATTAGGACATGTAAATCTAAATGCTATAAAAAGATTAATGAATCTAAACTTGTTGAAAGTGACTGATTTTAAACAAACAAGATGTGAAGTTTGTGTTGAAGCGAAAATGGCAAAGTTACCATTTCAATCAGTCGAACGGAGCATTAAGCCTCTAGAGTTAATTCACACCGATTTGTGTGATCTAAAGTTTGTGCAAACTAGAGGTGGAAAGAAGTTCTTCATAACTTTTATTGATGATTGCACAAGATATTGCTATCTTTATTTACTTCGAAGTAAAGATGAAGCGATAGAGGCTTTCAAAAATTATAAAATGGAAGCAGAGAATCAGTTGAGCACTCGAATCAAGATGATTCGAAGCGATCGAGGTGGAGAGTATGTCGCTCCGTTTGAAGAACTTTGTGCTGCTTCGGGCATAATTCATCAAATGACTGCTCCGTACTCACCTC
The DNA here is from genome assembly GCA_026898455.1 of Plectranthus barbatus. Lineage (NCBI taxonomy): Eukaryota > Viridiplantae > Streptophyta > Magnoliopsida > Lamiales > Lamiaceae > Plectranthus > Plectranthus barbatus. Next base: position 104,133 of record JAPKLW010001256.1, read on the forward strand.
AATCAAATGGTGTGGCCGAGAGAAAGAATCGGACCCTAAAAGAGATGATGAATGCTCTACTGATTAGTTCGGGTTTACCCGAAAATATGTGGGGTGAAGCTGTCTTAACAGCCAACTACATCTTGAACAAGATTCCTCTCAAAGGAAAAGATGTTACCCCATATGAGATGTGGAAAGGTAGAAAACCTTCCTATAAATATCTCAAAGTTTGGGGTTGTTTAACGAAGGTTGAAGTGCCTCCGCCCAAACAAGTTGCAATCGGTCCTAAGACAATTGATTGTATCTTCATTGGCTATGCACTTAACAGTGCAGCTTATCGTTTCCTAGTGCACAAGTCGGAGAACCCGAATGTGACTGTAGGAACGACGATAGAATCAAGGAATGCTATATTCTTTGAAGATATCTATCCGAATAAAAGAAAAGAGGATGAACCTCAAGTTTCTCGAAAGAGAACACACGAGGAGGCTACTAGTTCTGATCCTATTGAGGAAGAACCGAGACGTAGCCAAAGAGCTAGGACTGCTAAAAGTTTTGGTCCCGACTTCATTACTTATATGTTGGATGACGAACCGAAAACTATTAAGGAAGCTCTAGCTCGACTAGACGCTTCTCTCTGGCAAGAAGTGATCAGTAGTGAGATTGAATCCATAATGCATAATCATACTTGGATTCTGAATGATCTTCCGAAAGGTTGCAAGCCCTTAGGATGCAAGTGGATCCTAAAAAGGAAGTACAAAGCCGATGGCTCTGTCGATAAGTATAAAGCCTGCCTTGTGGCAAAAGGCTTTCGACAAAGAGAGGGAGATGATTTCTTTGACACCTATTCACCTGTAACTCGAATCACGTCTATTAGAGTGCTTCTCGCGATTGCTGCTCTATACAATCTAGAGATTCACCAAATGGATGTGAAGACTGCTTTCTTGAACGGTGAATTAGAGGAAGAAATCTACATGGATCAACCTGACGGGTTCATAGTACCCGGTCAAGAAAAGAAGGTCTGTAAATTGATAAGATCCTTGTACGGTCTAAAACAAGCGCCTAAGCAGTGGCACATAAGGTTTGACAACGCAATGTTGGCAAATGGGTTTAAGTACAACGAGTGTGACTACTATAAAGGTACCTCTAACTCCTTTGTTATTGTATGACTTTATGTAGATGACATGTTGATTATGGGAAACAGTCAACAAATAATCGTTGATACTAAAAGAATGTTGAAGCGAAACTTCGACATGAAAGACATGGGTGTAGCTGATGTGATCCTCGGGATCAAAATCATGAGAAGAGCTGATGGAATTGTTCTGTCACAATCTCACTATGTCGAGAAAGTGCTTAGAAAGTTCAATGCTTATGATAGTTCACCAGCAAAAACACCTTTGGAACTCAATGTTCATCTTAGCAAGAACCGAGGTGACCCTGTAGCTCAAGAGGAGTATGCGAAGGTCATTGGTTGTCTAATGTATCTGACTAACTGTACTCGGCCAGATCTTGCTTACTCGGTGAACAAACTGAGTAGATACACGAGCAATCCAAGTAAAGAACACTGGAAAGCTCTTGTGAGAGTTTTGAGATACTTAAAGTATACTCTTAACTCAGGGCTACACTACACTAGATTTCCACCAGTACTTGAAGGGTATTGTGATGCCAATTGGATATCTGACACCAATGATTCACATTCCACGAGTGGATACGTGTTTACGATCGGTGGGGGGGCAGTCTCGTGGAAATCTACGAAGCAAACATGCATAGCCCGCTCCACAATGGAATCTGAATTCATAGCTTTAGATAAAGTTGGTGAAGAAGCAGAATGGCTTCGTCACTTCCTTGAAGATATTCCTTGTTGGAGCAAACCAGTGCCCTCAGTGATGATTCACTGCGACAGCCAAGCAGCTATTGGTCGGGCACTGAACAACATGTATAACGGTAAGTCGAGACATATTCGTCGTCGACACAATACTGTTAGGCAATTGATCTCGAATGGGGTTATCTCTATTGAATATGTGAAGTCAATAGATAACCTAGCAGATCCGCTAACCAAAGGGTTAAACCGAGATCAAATGTACAAGTTGCTAGAGGGAATGAGACTAAAATCCACAACCTAGAACGAGTATAGTGGACACCCAACCTAGGTGATTGGAGATCCCAAGAACTAGGTTCAATGGGAAAACTAAGCTATACAAGTTCGAGTGGAAAAAAAAACACCTAACTCTTCCCTTCCCTAGGTGAGCAAACTTAGGTGTTTTAAGCCTGCATGTGGTATAGGTTAAGTCAATCGACTTTTAATGATTCCTGAAAACCACGCAGTGGTTGAGTACGGCAGGATACTCTTGAATAGGAAGTCACCTATATAAGTGGAAGTGAAGGCCGCTTCAAATGAACACTTATGAATCCAAAGGGGTTTTCCATGGCCCGTAATGAAAACAAACATGAGAACGGATGGAGTTTTGAAACGTTGGTGTTTCAATGTCGTTGTCTTGGTACACACGACGGAGGGTTAGTTCAAGGTGTTTACCACTAAGCCACCAGTGTATCCGATGATGTTGAAGATGAAAGTTTCAAAGCCACAAGCTACCTCTTCGTGTGCATTAACGTTTCTCGAGGACGGAGTCGGCTCTGCATTTCATGCATTAGGGCATTTCCACTCATGGGGGGGATTGTTGGAAACGGAGATATTTAAATAAATATTCCGGAAATAAATATTTAATTTTGTGAAAATTAAATATTACAGAATCGATCTACGTTGTGAGTAGATAATCGTGGTATATTTATTTTCTCAAATCCGTGTTTCGGTGAGTGAGAAATTGATCCGCAAAGGTGACACGTGGCATCATTATTACATGGTTAATTAAGACAAGACATGTAATAATTATGACATCCCACATTGGGAAAATATCCTTGTCGTAACAGGTTTAAATACAGTTACACTGATATGGTGTAATAACTGAGTGTGCTAGGGATGTTGTATAACGTGCCCGCCGTGTGCCCACGCGCGCCGCCGCCACCGCCGCCTGCCTCGCCTCGCCTCAGCCTTCGGCCTCTGCGAGGTTACGACCTTATCTTTTTGGTCAACAGAAACGAGCCTGATGGGCTCATCGGAATGGGTCAAGTGACTGGGTCAGGTCCAGTCAACACAGATGCACACGTGGCCTGCGACGTGACTGTCGAGTCAGCACACGTGCGCATTGACGTGTCTGTGGGGGTTACAAAATGTGCTGCAATTCAAACAGCACGTTCCCGAGACGTACGCGCCGTAACCGTCCGATCCGAGAGACACGCGTCGTAACCGCCGTCTGTCATCATGTCTCCAGCACGCTCCCCAGGTGGTGGACTGCCTATAAATAGGCATCCTAGGCAGCATACATTCTCACTTCCAAAAATAGAGCTTTTGTTGCTTTTCACCTGAGAATACTCTGTTGCTTTTCACCTGAGTTCTTCCACTAGCCAACTCTGCTCCTGCTCCGCTCCAGTTCGCCGGAGCTTTGTCGACTGCGGTGCTGCCTCGACCGAGATGAAGCCGTTTTACCTTTGGGGACAATCCGCTAAGAACCGAGCACTACGGTGGCGTAATTGTCTTGCGGGAAGAGATCCTCTCGACTCGGCTGCTAAGTTTGATCCGTTATTTTTGCATTATTTCCATTAACTGCAAGGGTTACTTGTTCTGTTCTACACTCTTCGTCTTGTATTCTGTTCTCACTTTATAACAAAGTATGCTTAGTGACAGTATTCAAGATCTACTTCAACACTTGAGTGTTGAGTTTTAAAAGGAAATAAGCTGACATGAGTATGAAAGGAAGCAGTAGATTACAAACGATATTGTTGAGGGTGAATTTGTATAGAATACGGAGCCCCGAGAACTAAAGAGAAATACGAATAGGAAATGACATAACGAGACTTGAAAATGACCGAATAACTAACTACAATTATAACGAACTGAATTGGCTATAAAAGAAGTTTTTGAATTGTGAGCTTTGATAGATAAGAATTTCTTTCCCCGATCTGACCGTCCCCCCGTTCTTGACTATGGGGAGATATATATAAGAAATGGCTAGCTCTAGGGTTTCCGAGCCGTTCTCAACTGTTTGGGTGATGAGGCCGTGAATCTCGGAGCAGCTTGTCAATGTGGTAGTTTTGGTGGCTCCGATATTCCTGTGAAGTAGCCGTTTGATGTGTCCGTTGGTTTTTGATTGTTGAATGGTTGTGGTAGTGGTTCGAGATCTTCATATCGAACCTCTCCTTAGCTCGTTGGAACGCGAATAGCCTTGATCGAACTGCTTTGGATGACTGTCGAACTGCTTTCCATTCGTACCACTTTTTCGCAGTATCAGCTCGTGGCTCGAACTGGATCTTTCATTCTTATTGGGCCCAGGGCGCTGTTGGGCTTTAGCCTGACACGTTTACTGGGCCGGGTCAGGTTCGCATCTCCAACAATAGCCCCTTTGACTTGGCTGGTTAGGACTGAGATAACCTGTCAAGTCAAAAAATAGTGATCGGACTTATATTTGCTTGATTCATTTCCCAGGTTTTGGCCCTTCGGACTACCTCAGGGGTGGTCCGGTTTTATTTCGGGTGCTCATGGACACCTCTCGGCTCGGAGGACCAGTTCCTCTGTGGGGGTCCTTACCCGCGCAGCCCCGGGAAGCTGCTGCGGGTACCGATCACCGCGGTCCCGAATCTGCGGTGTGAGTTAGGGCAGTTCGGGTTCTGCCTGTTTTTAACCTTTGGCCACCTGGCGAGCCCCAGCGAACTCGGAGGGTTCGGGTTTAGGGTCTTGTTGCAAGATTTTAGGGTGCCTAGCCCCTGATAATTTATTCGAGGTCTTTGAGCCTCTGAGCAGTTCTTTTCGAACTCTTAGCTGGCGAAATACTTGCGCAAAAGGCCGATGGCAGTTTCGTAATAGCCGTGGGCGGTTTGGGTAGTTTCGAGGCAGTTGAAGGGATGCTTGAGTATAACTTCCCATCAACGCATCATTTGCGTTACTTTTCCTGAAACTTTTCTCTCTTTCTCTCTCTTGCGAATTCCGGTGAATCGTTCGCGTCTTTTGGGATTTTCGGCGGTCGATTGTTTTCCAGAGGTTCTTCGGCGCTTCCCCACGTACCAGGTAGTACCTGCCTCTATATTCTTTACGCTTTTTCTTCTTTTGTTCCGTGACCCGAGGGTTCTCTAGGGTTCTTGGTCGCTTCTGGGAGTGATGGGCTGACCGGGGCTCTTTCTTTCCCCTTTTATGTTTAGGTTAACCCTTCTTTTTCTTCAAGACCTTTTTTGTTATTCAAGCTATGAGTTCGTCTGATTTTAATTCCCAGAATCGTCGAGGTTCTGAATCCACGCACTCAACACCTCCTTTCACTCCTTCCCCCGTTAGGGCTCCCGGCGATCGTGTAACTGTAGGACCAGATTGGAATCTGGTTTTTCAGTGCCCTGAAAGGGCTGATGTGGGTACGAGCAGGGTGGATTCAGTTTCGGGCTCTGATCCGAATTCCGCGGACAACAGGGTGTTGTCTGAGGCGCTCCGGGGGGTGGAGCGGATGTTGACCGGTGGCGAAGCTGGCGGGTCAGGCCGGACCGCTGATGATGTAGCTGCGGGTCCTGAAGGCGTGACTACCGAGCCTGAGTTGGCTGGAGACTACGTGCTACCGTTGGACTGGCGGACTCATAGGGTGTTGGGTGCTGTGTCGATGGTGACCCGGAGCACTATGTCGGCCTTGGCGGAGGTCGTACCGGTTAGGGACGTGAGGTATCGTGTCTCGAGGGCGGAGAATCATTGCTTCGATCCTCCTGTAGGCTTTGTGGCTTTTTACACTACAGCGATAGACAATGGCGTCGGACTGCCTGCTCATCCTTTCTTTTCGGAGATCCTGGCTTCTTACAACCTCTCGCCGTTCCAACTGGCCCCGAACTGCTGGTGCCATCTGGTTGGTGTTCTCCTGGTGTGGATGGACCTGGGCCTTGGACTTCCGACAGTTCGAGAGTGGCACTATATGTACCGCTTTAATCAGTGTGCCGACAAGCATTACTACTACTTCACTCGATGGTCGACGGGGAGATCGACTCTTATTAAGAAGCCTCCATCGAATTCGCCCGGATGGTGGACCAGCTACTTTTATCTTAAGCTGAACGAGGAGAGGCCTGAATTCCTTAGGCATGGCGGAGTGCCGATTCGTAGGTTCCTGATCTCTTGTTACCGTGATAACTCATGACTATTTTCGGTGTTATTGAGACTTGTTTTGTTTTCGCAGATCATTCGAGAACTGAGCTTACGCCCGAGGAGCAGGTTCGCGTGGATAGAGCCTACGACGTTTCTGTCGAGGACAGGGAGTGGCTGATTGTTCAAAATGGCCGATTCGTGACTGCAACCACCCTACTCAACCGTCAAGGAGTTCTCACTGAGTTGCCTGTAGAGATGACCCTCTGTTGTTGTGCAAGTAGCTATTATAATTATACGCAAGTGCACGTATGTCTAAACAAGTAATACAGATATAAGTCCAGATATCGTACCCAAGGCAGTGAAAGTGAATCGTGCACATTTTATTGCTTGTAAATTAATGGTGTTTTGTGATTTCTCCAAACTAAAATAACAAGAAAGCATATAAAATGAAACCAAACAGTGCTAAAACAATTAATACTATTTCTTCCCACAAAATAATCATAAACTAATAGACTATGGTTTTAAAATCGATTATACAATGCACTCGGGTTATTGACTTTTGTTTATCTCCTCTCCTATTATGCTGCAGCATCGTTCAAGCATCTACTCTGGTTCTTGCAACCACACTTTTTTTTCTGCCTAGTCTATCATCATAGCTCTAGATCTATATTTTCTTGCTAACCTTCATATGTCTATGATAGATTTTGCCTTCAAACATTCTACTTTAGAATAGGGGTTCTTGCAAGCCTTAGATTCTATGCATGTCTACACTAGAAATCAAGATTTGATCACGATTCCCTCATCCTAGATCTCCTCTCGGTCTCACTAGGCGAGATCTCTACCTGCCACTATCGTGTTTAGATAGACAAACAAACCAGAATCGAAATCAAACACCAGAGTTAATACGAGAACAGCTTCAACATATATTCAAGAAGAAAAACCAGTCAATAACCCGAGCTTAAAAGGTTTAGCTCATGCATACAAAAGATAAAAAGAAAATAACATTCAAACTCATGTTTTCGCACATCATTTACGTAGAAATATTAAAAATGAGTTGCAAAATAAAGATAAGCTATTCAAGTTTGTTGCAGAATCCACTTCTGCTTCTCACGAACTCCTCGTTCTCCTTGCTCAAAACTCCTATGCCGATCCTCTCTCCGAATGTTGTATGTATTCTCTCTCTGAATGTTGTATGTATTCTCTCTCTATCCTCCTGAAAATATCTCCCTTGTCCCCTTTCAGCTTCATCCAAGCCTTACACGTGGCTCCTCAATCTGCCTTCCAGCTCTGACAGTTCTCCTGGGTGACACATGTCTTGCTTTTGGGACCGGATCTGAAAAGTGCTAAGATCCTGTCTGCTGTGGTCCCGAAGATTCCTCATTAGAGTTCTGGTCATGCTGCTCCTATGCTGCGACATCATATCAACTCTTCTTGCTCTTGTCATGCTCCAGCATAATGAAACCTGTGATTCTATTCCAACAATTCCTTTCGCAAAAACTTATGATTAACACAAAATGAAATAATAAACCTAAATTTAACAGACTGACCAATTAACCTACATTTTACCACTTATCCTATAAAACAAGACTATTCTAAGACATAATTAATTAAATTCAACACAAAATAATAACTCTTTAAGAGAGTTATCACTCCCCCAAACTTAAGATGTTGCTTGTCCCCAAGCAACAAAGACTCAAACAAAACAAAGGGATCTTAATTTACATATTCTTGTCTTGGAGCTTTCAGTTCACACCAAAGAAGTAAAGAAGAAAAAATTCATTCATGACTCCTAAGTAATCAGGCTTCAGCCACCACAATTTAATAAGTTTAATCAAAGTAATTTAAACTAGCCTGACAATCAAAGCTGCAAAATTTTTCAGCAAGATAGCTAACAAGTGCTACAAGTTTAAACTTAACTTCCATTTCAGCTCTCATGATCATTGATGCCACTGTTTTTGACTACCTTCAAACTTTAGCACATTCTCCACTAATAGAAATTATATCACATCAAGATCAAAAGGTCTTTTTGAGCTTCTAATGTAAGGTTGTGGCTAAGGTAGGAACATTCTGGAAAAAGTGACAAATAGACTTGAGAGGCATGCTATAGGTCTTCCACTTAGGATTTATTCTTGAGATAAAATAGGAAGAACTACATACTCTTTTCAAACTTAAAAGCTCTTTTTCTAGATGGTTATTTAGATGGTTATTTGTCCCATCTAATTTTTCTATTTTTCTTCTCTTTTCTTTTTTTTTTTAATATATACACATGCTACTTACAGGCTGCAGCATGTTTTATTTACAAACAAGCTCTCAGGCTCCTACATAATCAATCTATTGCATCTCTATCCTTCTCTTATTTTTCTGACTGCTAAATGGGAGAACCTACACCAGCCTACCTCTCAAATCAGGGTGAGTGTATGGATAATTAGCTCACATCCTTGATGGTCAAAATTAACAAAATAGCTCAAGGCTCAAATCTAGGTGCAAAGGTGATGATGTACAATGAAAAGAATCTCTGCAGGCACAAAGATAAAAAGACTACCTAAATCATTTCTTCATGTAATACTCATTCAAATTTTGTCTCAAATGGCCTAACATTTTCAGGTAGGTGGCATCTCACATGTTCTTTTCTCAGCACAACTAAAGTACCATTTAAACTAAAGCACGTAGCATATCAGGTTTTCAAAAACCAAATAACCACAAACTTTGTTCTTCAAGCTAGTCTATCATCCTAAGATTAAACTTGAAAATCTTGGGGGCTGACTCTCAATCACTCAATTATCATTCATGAAATTTCGAGAGAAAGAGATTACTCACACACCCGCATCATTAAGCTCAAGACAAGATAATAGACACACTGTCGATACTTCATAACTTTCACTTAAACCATCAACTAAACAAACTAAACATCCATTCAAAATAAAAAAACATCAACTTAAACCAAACAAACTAAAAACAACGGTTTCAAACATTCACCCAACACATCCACAAAAACACAAATTAAAAACGGAGTGTTTGTTCAAAAGGGTAGAGTTTAGAATTGACCACAGCCTCAAGTAGGCTTCTTCTTCTTTCCAGCAGCAGACGTCCCTTTTTCAGCTTTCTTGCTTTGCACCTCCTTCACCAACTCGTTAGTCTGAAATTGCATCTCCATCATCATAGTATGGAGGTCCTCAAATTCCTTCAGGATTTGGGTGCTTTGCTCAGAAATGTCATCCAATCTACCCTGCAAAACCTGCACAGAAGTCTGGTTAGGGCTCCACTCCTTCCCTTTTCTGAGAATTCTCATGCCTTTGGCGCAGATATTCAATATTGAAGTAAGTCCTCATAGTCTTGCGCGGCTCTTCATTATGAAATGGAACTCCAGCTTTCTTGCAAAGCTCAGTTATCAAAGAGGGGCAGAAGAGAGGTCCTCGCTCCTTTGAGGCAGAGTAGCCAACAACATCAACCAAGAAAGGTGCATAGTTGATTGGCTCGCCCTGCAGAATGGCAGCAATCATCAGGATCCGGTCCTGACCAATGTTGGTATTATGAGTGGTTGGGCTGATCCTGTTTTTCAAAAACTGCAGCCACAAATTCGCTTCAGAATGCAGGAACTTGGAGAGCACATATTTGTTATCTTTCGCCTCATCATTCCAATGTGCTCCCGGAAGTCCTACCACCTTCAGGGCATTATCTAACTGCTTCTTTGTAGGTGCAAAACAGATCTCCATGAACTCATCGGGTTCTGGTGCATGAGTTCCAAATACCTCATGAATCGATTCAGCATTCAGCCTCACTTCTTTTCCTCGAATAGTAGCAACAATTTCAGGCCTCTCAGTATATGGTTGCTCACAGTTTGCATAAAACTCTTTGACCAATGCGATGATGGGGAAAGGCGGTGGAACCACAAAGTTTTCCCACCCCTGCTGCTCAATCTGCTTCATCAAGTCTGCAGGTAACACTTTCAGGTTCTTGAAGCCTCTTTCGATTAACAGCTGCCTTTCCATGACAAACTTCATCCTTTCTTTGTGTAACCTGGATGAGAACTTTGGGAGATTGTCAATTTCATCTGGAGTCAAAACCTTTCCTTCGTCCACCTTTGTCTTTCCTTTCTTGATTTGCTCCTTCTGACTCACTTGTTCCTTTTTCTGAGACTTGCCAGATGTCTCTCCTTCTATCACTGCCACCACTTTAATCCTCCTTCCTGTCTTAGGATTTCTTGGGATTGGCTCTTGCTTGCTTGCTGGAACTTCTTCTTCCCCTTTTCTCTTGTTAACTTTCTTCGGTGGTTCCTCCTTTTCTTCCTCTGATTCGTCCTCTTCTTCATCAGATTCTTTCTCTTCGGCTTCTGGCTTCTCTGACTCTTCTTCCAATTCCTGATCATCTGATGCTTGCTCTTCTGATGCAGCAACATCACTCTCTTCTGAATTCTGCTCATCCTCAGATTCTGCATTAGCTTCCTCACTTTCTTGGCTTGCTTCTTCTTCTCGCTCTACATCCTCACTTTCTTCATTCTCGGAAATTTCCTCCTCAGATTGCTTCTTATCCTCGACTTTCTTTTGTCTCGATTCTCTTGCTGGGGTAACTGATTTCTTGGGTTGGACTTTTGAAGTTGGCTTCTTTTGCTCTTTCTGGGCTGCACTTGACTCTTTCTTCTTCGTGCTTGAGGCAGATGGGGTAGCCTTCTTACTTCCTGCTGATTTTTCTCTTTCTACTTCAATCAGTCGTAATTGTTCAGCAGCATAAACCAATTTCTTCAGACCCTCTTTCTCCCTCTTTGATTTCTCAGATTGCACCTCCTTCTTTGCAACAGGTGCTTCCTCATCGGGCACCTCCACAGGATTGTCTGCGCTTGTTTTCGGAAGTTTTGCATTCCTACTGGCCATAGTTGCAACTGCAGTTCGGCTAGACCTTCGCACTGGCGTTCCTGAGGTTTTCCCTTTCTTCTCAGAACTAGGGATCGGACTTTCTTCCACTGATCCAGGCTTTCTCTTCGTAGGTTGTTTAGTTTTCATCCTTGATGTTTCTGTACCCAACCCACTCAGAGAGTAAGCACTAGATATCTTTTCAAACACAATGCACAGATAAATTTTCCCAATTCTAAAAAAAACAACCCATCTCACAACAGCTCATCCAAGCAAAGAAAATACCCTCCCCCAAACTTTATGCTCCAGTAAATAATTCAAAAAGTTTGGTTTACAGACTCAAGAAAAATGATAGGTTTAAGTAATTTCCCTTACTCGAATCCAAGTTTTCAAGCAACCCTAGAAAGAAAACAAATTACCCTTTTTCAGCCTCGCATGCGTAAAGCATAAAACCTTTCTAACCCTAAGAATCAACTACCCATCACAATGTGGTGATCTCACATACTTCCCAAACATGAAATTCACAAAAGGCTTCGCATACACTTCAGAAAAACAAATTTTCCAACACAAATTTCAGAAAACTCAAATTTTAAAATTACCGTTGGCTGCATGTTTCCTCATGTTCTCTCTAATTACCATTCACAATGTCAACAAATAACGAGAGAAAAAGAGTACTTACATTAGCTATTTAACCTCACTGTCATTCGGCTTCTTTGATTTCGATTGTCGTTTTTCTTCTTTCAAATTCCCAAAATGGTGATATCTCTTTTTGGTTTTTTTTTTCAGAATTATAAAGCAGGAATGATATATACAGAAAATAGAAACCCTTTTGACTTCCTTTGAAACGACACAATATAAAATTCAAAAATTTAACTGCCACAAATAACCTGCCAAAAAGTGAGTCTGCCTCCGGTGACATCAGCAGCAGTTCATCAACGATTATTTGCCTTCCATGTGTCCTTCTCTGCAATGAGAATTTGAGATTAGAGCGCAAAAATTGTTTCTTTCTCTTTTTTTTTTTAATTTATTATAATAAAACTTAAAACACATTCTAAATCATATAATAATAACTTTACATTACTCTAATGCATGAAATTTAACTACCTATAATATAGAAATCATGCTATTTACATGCTGTAGCAATCAGAGATAAATACTACTAAACTAATAATAAGGCAGAAATAATAAAATGCAATAAATTTAAGATATTACTCCCTGAACCAGTTTTTATGCCATTTTGATGAAATTCCTTCCAATGGTTCAGGGGCTCCGATGCTTAAGGCTCTTCAATGGAAATGGAAGCCTTCTCCCTGTTTATGCTTCCTCCATGATAATGCTTCACCCTAGCTCCATTTACTTTGAATATTTCTCCAGTATCCTCATTCTTCAAATCCACTGCTCCATGTGGATACGCCTTGACCACTACAATGGGTCCTGACCACCGAGATTTTAGCTTCCCTGGAAATAACTTCAGCCTGGAGTTGAACAATAAAACCTTCTGTCCTTCTTCAAATTTCCTCTCAGAAATCCTTTTGTCATTCCATTTCTTAACCTTCTCTTTGTACAACTTGGCATTTTCATATGACTGCAGCCTCAGTTCATCAAGCTCATTCAACTGCAACATCCTTTTTGCACCACTGCATTTTGGATCCAAATTCAGCTTCCTTGTTGCCCAATATGCTTTATGTTCTAACTCCAAAGGTAAGTGACAAGCCTTCCCAAAAACCAACCTATACGGTGACATTCCCAAAGGAGTTTTATAAGCAGTCCTGTAGGCCCAGAGTGAATCATCTAGGTGCTTAGACCAATCCTTCCTGGTCACATTCACCACCTTCTCAAGGACACTCTTCACTTCCCGGTTAGAAAGCTCTGCTAGCCCTTTAGTTTGTGGATGATAAGCTGTGGAAACTCTGTGGGTAACATTATAATTAGCCAACATTGCAGACAAACTTTTATTGATGAAGTGAGTGCCTTCATCACTGATTAAAACTCTTGGTGTACCAAATCTGGTAAAAATGTTTCTGTGAAGGAACTTCATTACTGTAGCTAAATCATTGCGGGCACAAGCACATGCTTCAACCCATCTAGACACATAATCTACTGCCAGTAAAATATATTCATTCCCAAAAGACATTGGAAATGGGCCCATAAAATCCATTCCCCACACATCAAACAGTTCTACCTCGATTATGTTGTTCAGTGGCATTGCATTTCTAGCAGGCAAGTTTCCAACCCTTTGACACCTATCACAATTCTTCACAAATGAGAATGAATCTTTAAAAATAGTGGGCCAAAAGAAACCTGACTGAAGAACTTTTGCAACTATTCTCTGTCCACCATAATGTCCTCCGTATGCTGCAGCATGGCAGTCTGCCAAAATTGCATGCATATCCTTCTCTGGTACACACCTCCTAAAAATCTAATCTGATCCTTGTCTGTACAACATTGGATCATCCCAATAATAGTACTTGGTGTCATGAAGAAACTTTTTCAACTGCTGCCCCTTGACTCCATAAGGTTTCCTCCCAGTAGCAAAATAGTTAGCTATATCAGCATACCATGGGGCTTCCTCTTCACATCTCATCAGCTGCTCATCTGGAAATTTATCATTTACTTGCTCAATCTCTTCTTCTCCATTTAGGTTTTCCAGTCTGGAAAGGTGGTCTGCTACTTGATTTTTAGTTCCTTTCTTGTCTCTGATCTCAATATCAAACTCTTGTAATAGCAATATCCACCTGATTAACCTCGGCTTGGCATCCTTCTTGGCCATTAGATACTTGATTGCTGAGTAGTCTGTATAAACAATTACTTTGGACCCCACCAGATATGATCTGAATTTGTCAAAGGCAAACACCACAGCCAACAACTCTTTCTCTGTGGTTGTGTAATTTCTCTGAGCTCCATCAAGGGTTCGACTTGCATAATAAATCACCCTGAATATCTTCTCCTTTCTCTGCCCCAAAGCTACTCCTAGAGCATAATTGCTAGCATCACACATAAGTTCAAATGGGGAATTCCAATCTGGTGGTTGCATAATTGGTGCAGAAATCAGAGCAGATTTCAGCTTCAAGAATGCTTCCATACATTGTGGAGAAAACTCAAATTTTCTATCTTTCTCTAGCAACTCAGATAGGGGCTTTGCAATTTTTGAAAACTCTCTTATAAATCTTCGGTAAAATCCTGCATGCCCCAAAAAACTCCTAACTGCTCTGACTGAACTTGGTACTGCCATCTTTTCTATCACCTCAATTTTGGCTGGATCAACTTCCATTCCAGCTTTTGATATCTTATGTCCCAAGACTACTCCTTGTTGCACCATAAAACAACACTTTTCCCAGTTCAGCACCAACTGTGATTTCTCATATAATTTCAAAACCTTTTCCAAATTCACCAGACATGCTTCAAAATCCTCCCCAAATACTGAGAAGTCATCCATAAAAATTTTCAATCCATTATCTATCATCTCAGAGAAAATAGCAATCATACAACGTTGAAATGTTGCTGGAGCATTGCATAATCCGAAAGGCATCCTCCTAAAAGCAAATGTTCCATAGGGACAAGTAAATGTGGTTAATCCTTGATGTTCTGGAGCTATTGCTATCTGATGATAACCTGAATATCCATCCAAAATGCAGTAAAACTCTTGTCCAGCTAGCTTATCCAGCATCTGATCTACAATTGGTAAAGGAAAGTGATCCTTCTTTGTTGCATCATTCAACTTCTTGTAGTCAATGCAGATTCTCCATCCGGTTACTATCCTTGTAGTGATCATTTCATTGTTCTCATTCTGAACCACTGTGACTCCACCTTTCTTGGGAACACATTGCACAGGACTTACCCAAGAACTATCAGAAATGGGAAATATAATCCCTGCATCAAGCCATTTGATCACTTCTTTCTTCACTACCTCCTTCATATTGGGATTTAACCTTCTCTGTGGCTGAATAAAATTCTTACTTCCTTCCTCTATCAAGATTTTATGCATACAGATTGTAGGACTTATCCCTTTGATGTCGGATATAGTCCATCCTATTGCTCGCTTATGCCTTTTCAACAATTCCAACAGACTTTGCTCATTTTCTTCCTTCAAATTTGCTGCTATGATCACAGGTAATGTATCTGATTCTCCCAAGTAAGCATATTTCAAGCGAGCAGGTAAAGGTTTTAGGGTTAATTCTGGAGGTTCCTCCATAGAAGACTTGGTCCCTTTTATTTCTCTAGATAACAGATCCAATGGCTCAAATGGTTGCCGAACTCCCCCAAACTTTTGTCCTTGCTCTACCCATGCTGCAGCTTCACTTGGTAATTCCTCAGCATCATCTTCCTTCCCAGAATGATTTTCCTCAAAATATTCCTCTATTGCTGACTCCAGTACCTCTACAGAAAAACATTCCTCAAAATCATCATGAACCTTCATGGCATTAAACAAATTGAAAGTAGCTTGTTCATCTTGTACTCTCATGATCAACTCCCCTTTCTCTACATCAATCAGTGTCCTTCCTGTAGCAAGAAATGGTCTTCCCAGGATAATTGGCACTTCCTTGTCTGCTTCATAATCCAGAATAATGAAATCTGCAGGGAAGATAAACTTATCTACCCTCACGAGCACATCTTCAATCTTCCCTTTAGGATGTACAGTGGATCTATCTACTAACTGAAGAGAAATGGTGGTAGGTCTAGCCCCTCCAATGCCCAATTTCTGAAAAATTGACAATGGCATCAGATTTACACTTGCTCCTAGGTCACATAGAGCCCTACCCACATCTCGACCTCCAATAGAACAAGGGATAGTGAAACTCCCTGGGTCCTTTAACTTAGCTGGAATTTGTCTCCTCAGAGGTCCACCTACTTCCTCAAACAATGACACCGTTTCAAATTCCTTCAACCTCTTTTTCTTTGACAAAATGTCCTTCAAAAACTTCACATAAGTTGGCATCTGCTCAAGTGCTTCCACCAATGGTACGTTGATATGAATTTGTTTCAGCATTTCTAAAAATTTCTTAAACTGCTCCTCTTCTTTCTGCTTCTTAAATCTGGTTGGGTATGGTGGTGGTGGTGCATAATCATATTCCTCCAAACCAGATTTCCTCTTAGCTTTAGAAATGTTTCCTTCAGGCATCTCTGTAGGTTTCTCCACAGGATCTTCTTCTACTCTCAAATCAGGGGACACATCCTCCTTCTCCAGCAACTTATCTTTTTGCAAATTTTCTTTGTTTATTGCGGCTCCTGCTGATGATCCTTCCCCTGCTTCCAAATTCTCAGCCCTTCTCTCTTCAAACTGTTTCCCACTTCGAAGTGTGACAACTTTACAATGCTCTTTTCCATTCATTGGATTCTCAGTGTTACTCGGTAATGCTCCTGGTGGCCTGCTTCTCAATTCATTGGCTAACTGCCCCATTTGCACTTCCAGACTCCTTAAAGAAGATGCTTGGCTCTGAATAAGAGCATCTTGATTTTTAAGGCGCACCTTATTTTGAGTCATGAACTCCTTCATCATTTCCTCCATGGTTTTCTCTTGTTTCGGAGGTGGAGCTTCTAGACTCTGCTGATGATTATAACCTCCTTTGTTATAATGCTGCTCCCTTCCTGCTGCATTTTGGTTTCCTTGTCCAGACCAAGAAAAGTTTGGATGATTTCTCCAACCAATGTTGTAAGTGTTTGAATATGGATTGTTAGTCTGATGGTGATGATTTATGTTCCCCATATAACAAACCGACACTGGATTTGATGGACATTCCTCAAACTGGTGTGCTTCTCCACAATAAATACAGTCCAAAGGTCCTGAGGGTTCTGCACACACATTGGAATTGTTTTGCTTGGACTGGTATTCTTCTCAATGCTTTTCATAGTTGCTCCCAGAGCCTCTATTTGCGCAGTAAAAGCTTTCATTGGATCAACTTCCAGCATTCCTGCTACCTTGGGAGTGGAGATAGCTGCTGCTCTTGAATTTGCCCACAAATAGTTGTTAGCAGCTACTTTGTCCAAAATTTCATAAGCTTCATTGTATGTCTTGTCCAACAATGCTCCTCCAGATGTAGCATCTATCATCATTCTTGAATTACCATTCAGCCCATTATAGAAAATCTCCATCTGAATACAATAAGGTATTCCATGGTTTGGGCATCTCCTCAGCAGTTCCTTGAATCTTTCCCATGCCTCGCTAACAGACTCATCCTCCTGCTTAAATGCCATGATTGCATTCCTACATCGTGCGTTTCTCGTTGGAGGGAAATACTTCAGCAAAAAGGTTTCAGTAAGCTTGTTCCAGGTTGTGACAGATCCTTAGAGAAAAAGGGAATAACCGCATTCTCAAGGCCTCGGGTGTAACTCCTTGCAGCTTGAAATTATCATAGATCTCCAGAAAAGATGTCAAATGCAAATGAGGATCTTCAGTAGCCTGTCCCCCAAACTGCCCCAAACTCTGCAGCATTTGAAACATCACAGGTTTCAACTCAAAGTGTTGTGCCTGAACTTCTGGCCTCGCAACCCCTGGATCAAACTCCAAGAACCTCGGTGTTGTATAAGTTCTGATTATCCTATCTCTCTCATCAACTGGAATCTCCAACTCAACTTCCGGCTCAGGAATTCTGTCAGCCATCTTTCTAGCTCTTTGCTTTCTTCAGTTCTTTCTAAATGTTCTCTCTATCTCTGGATCAAATAGAAATATTTCACTGATTATTTCCTCGCTCATACACTGCTAGCGTTCCCTACAATTATAGAAAATGATTAGTTTCCTATAACTTCAGTCGACCAACTGTGCATGCAAATTCAAACAATAAAATAGCATTCAGACTCAATATCAATCACTCCCCGGCAACGGCGCCAAAAACTTCTTGTTGTGCTAGTAGTGTAGGGTTTTAACGTGAACCGAATCACCAAAACCAAACTGAACCGGATCGATCTATGGATATTGCTCATAATTAATTATTCTCAAAACCCTAGCATGCTCCTATGAATTTAATACAAAATTGTGGATCGAGAGATTTACCGTAAATTCGTAGAGTCTGGACCGATCTTTTGCGTTTGAATTCCAAAATCCAATTCAACCACGCAATCCGATTTTATCTGCGGAATCAAAAATTAGAACCCTAATTTCTAAATAAAATCGAAAACAAGAAAGTGCAAGAGGAAGAATTCTATTCTCCAGATTAGATCTTCAGATCTGTATCCCAATGTTGATCAAATCTGCTACTGGTGAGGATTCCACAGATCTGTATTCTGAGCAGGACCAGAATCGAAATTCTCCTCCTCTCTCTCCAAAGTTGGCGCCCCCTTCTCTCTCTCCTAGGTTTAGTGTGTTTCAACTGTGTTACAACTTATGAGAGAGAGCTGTCTATTTATAGACCTAGGGTTTTATCCCTAATGGGCTCTTTGGGCTCAATTCAGCATATTTATTTGGGCCAGACCTGGGACCTAATGCAAATAATAAAGTGGGCCTATAAATTAATTAATTCCCATGTCCACAACCCAGGACACAATTAATTAATTAATATTAATTCTTTTTCACCACAGAATTAATACTGACCTACCCCTTTATTACCACGTTGTGAGAACGGGTTGCATTAATTGAGAATCCCCATATTTAAGGTTACCGGACACCCATTAATTAATCGGAGCCTCTGACAAGCTCTAACTACAATTAATTAATATCTTATTATTCCTGAGTAGTACCACTCAAACCTTATCACTCGTGCCTGAACTTAATCAGCCTGCAGGACTTTGACACGATGAATGTTATTGAGCTCCTCAGGGAATGTCCCCATCCTATTACTCGGATATGGTTACCTAAGTTCAGTCTCAGGCGGTACTACACGAACTGCTATTACCCAAGATGCGGATATACGAGCGTGCTGTGTTGGCTCTCCACCATGGCAAGTCAAAGCAACAGTCAACCCGTGCAAACCCCTGAACCTTCATTAGGGTTTGGACTCAATCAATATAACGAGATCTTTTATTCGCTGATGTCAGACAGACGAATATATCTCACTGCGGTCCATCAATTCGCCACCTCTGCGTACCAGCATGTCAAGTAACCAAGACAGACTACTTATTCCGACAATGCCGCAGCCATCCGGACAGACGTATCCTCATACGTTGTCTCGGCTGTGATCAAGTTTATGTCTCACTAGGTCAGGTGATCATATTGTCTTCTGCAATCTACAACACACCGTATGATCGTCCCTATCGGTGAGACAAGAGGATACCATTGTTCATACATGTACGATTGTTAACAGATAGGAGAAATAAATCGTTGTATACAGATTGTAATAAATGATTTCAGTATACAAAACCCATCAAGTAGCTATTATAATTATACGCAAGTGCACGTATGTTTAAACAAGTAATACAGATCTAAGTCCAGATATCGTACCCAAGGGAGTGAAAGTGAATCGTGCACATTTTATTGCTTGTAAATTAATGGTATTTTGTGATTTCTCCAAACTAAAATAACAAGAAAGCATATAAAATGAAACCAAACAGTGCTAAAACAATTAATACTATTTCTTCCCACAAAATAATCATAAACTAATAGACTATGGTTTTAAATTCGATTATACAATGCACTCGGGTTATTGACTTTTGTTTATCTCCTCTCCTATTATGCTGCAGCATCGTTCAAGCATCTACTCTGGTTCTTGCAACCACACTTTTTTTTCTGCCTAGTCTATCATCATAGCTCTAGATCTATGTTTTCTTGCTAACCTTCATATGTCTATGATAGATTTTGCCTTCAAACATTCTACTTTAGAACAGGGGTTCTTGCAAGCCTTAGATTCTATGCATGTCTACACTAGAAATCAAGATTTGATCACGATTCCCTCATCCTAGATCTCCTCTCGGTCTCACTAGGCGAGATCTCTACCTGCCACTGTCGTGTTTAGATAGACAAACAAACCAGAATCGAAATCAAACACCAGAGTTAATACGAGAACAACTTCAACATATATTCAAGAAGAAAAACCAGTCAATAACCCGAGCTTAAAAGGTTTAGCTCATGCTTACAAAAGATAAAAAGCAAATAACATTCAATCTCATGTTTTCGCACATCATTTACGTAGAAATATTAAAAATGAGTTGCAAAATAAAGATAAGCTATTCAAGTTTGTTGCAGAATCCACTTCTGCTTCTCACGAACTCCTCGTTCTCCTTGCTCAAAACTCCTATGCCGATCCTCTCTCCGAATGTTGTATGTATTCTCTCTCTGAATGTTGTATGTATTCTCTCTCTATCCTCCTGAAAATATCTCCCTTGTCCCCTTTCAGCTTCATCCAAGCCTTACACGTGGCTCCTCAATCTGCCTTCCAGCTCTGACAGTTCTCCTGGGTGACACATATCTTGCTTTTGGGACAGGATCTGAAAAGTGCTAAGATCCTGTCTGCTGTGGTCCCGAAGATTCCTCATTAGAGTTCTGGTCATGCTGCTCCTATGCTGCGACATCATAGAAAACTCTTCTTGCTCTTGTCATGCTCCAGCATAATGAAACCTGTGATTCTAATCCAACAATTCCTTTCGCAAAAACTTATGATTAACACAAAATGAAATAATAAACCTAAATTTAACAGACTGACCAATTAACCTACATTTTACCACTTATCCAATAAAACAAGACTATTCTAAGACATAATTAATTAAATTCAACACAAAATAATAACTCTTTAAGAGAGTTATCACCCTCCGACGCCCCCAAGTCCCTCCGGAGCAGGTAGCCAGGGCCCTCCGCGAAAAAAAGTGGGCACGTGATGAGGAAGAGGCTTGTCGTCGCCCTGCGAACCCTCCGAAGCGTCTTAACGCAGAGCCCGAGCCTCCAGTTCCTCCGTCGCCTCCCCCGTTCCCCCCGCCTCCTTTCAGGGCTACTCAGGAGACGAGGACCGAGTCCTCCCGTCCTTCGACTCATAAAGATCCCCAGCAGCGGATCAATGATAGGGGAGAAATAAGGAGAAAGAGCCTGAGCAGCTCGAACGTCGCAGGCGCCATTGATCCAGGGAACGCGGGATGCGCCACCAGGAGTCTAGCAGAGTAGTTGTTACTACCTCGGCGCCTCCAGATTCTCTAGTGGACCCGTTCTTAGTTCTTGCGCTCCACCTTTTGCTGAACCCCTCCTCCGTTAACCAGGCGGGTACTGCGCTTGCGCGTCTAGAGCGTTATGGCCTTCGACAGTTGCAAGTATTATCTCAGATTTACCCTTTATGCATTACTGTCGCTTTATCAAATCGTATCATGGTTTGCAGGCTCAGGTGGAGCTCGATGGTATTCATCGAGAGTTCACCGTCTTTGCTGAGAAGTGCGCAGAGGAGATCTATCAGCTTCGGAAGGAGTCCGACTCCTTGAAGAAGTATGTAGATTCTCTGAATGAGAAGGTGGATGCGGCGGAGGAAAGGGTTGTCGTGGCGGAGTCGAAGCTCGGGGCGGCTCAGAAGGAGGTCGAAGCTACTCAGGCGGAGCTCGATGACCTGCGGAGGAAGCTCCGATCGGCGGAGGTGAATTCGGCCAAGCTGCAGGCTGACCTGAAGACTAGGAATGACCAGCTCATCTCCCTCGACTCTCGACTCAAGGCTCAACGTGAGAGCTACGAAGCCGAGGTTCGGAGGTATGAGGAGAAGGTTACTCTGTTGCAAGCGGGTGATGGCTTGGACTTCGGGGCGATCATCACCTCTCCACACTTCGCCGAGACATATGAGGTATTCCTCAAGCTTGGTCTTCTTACTTTATCTGTCTGCTCCTATCTAACCTCCTAGTAGATTCTCTCTGAACAGATCGAAAGCGAGGTCCGGGGAAAGATTGCCAGGAAGTTCCCGGACCTTGACCTCGCTTTCCTGAACGAACTTGAGCCGGAGGGGGAGTTCGAGGGCGATCAGGGGCGAGAACGAGAGTTCGAGCAGGACCTGAAGCTGCTTGAGGACTCTACTCGGGTGGTCGACGGCAGGCAAATGTAGGATGATCCGATTTCTGGTTCGACCCCGACTCTCGTCGAAGGCACGGGCTTGACCCCAGACGATTCTGCCGCTGCCTAGCTTCCATTTCTGATTCCAGAAAAAACTTCTATTTTTGCATGAATATTTTTAAATTTGGCACGAACAACTTTTTCTTTCTTATGTTACTTTTTGTTTCTGAAGCATGCCTGTGAATGGATCTTGTGCTTTTTGTCTGTTCGTATGACTTGCTTGATAAATTTATCCTGCAGAACGTAGTGATGAGGGTGGGCGACGGATGCTTAAGTTTGTAATCCTATTAGGAAAATAAGTAAACAATAAAGGAAAATAGGGCGAAGTTGGGAAATGTTATCTGAGGTGGATTCAGGCCATTCTTCATCATCGAGGCCCTCTATAGTGGGTCGTGCGAACCTGTCAGTAAATTTGTAAGGGGTTGGGCATCGCCCCTCCGACGCTCAAGTCAGTGTAAGTTTAAAAAAGTTAATGGGTATTGAAATTGCAAGGATAGGGTTTTAGAAGAGCGTATCTGGGAGGTCGAGTTCATCGACCTCGTTCCTTTAGAAGTAGTACTTTTTTAGGTGTTTTACGTTCCAGCTGTTTCCGATCTCTCTCCCGTCCTGATCCTCTAGATGGTAGGCACCTCGACCTACAACTCTGGTGACCTTGTAGGGACCTTCCCATGTCGGTGCGAGTTTCCCTAGGCTCTTATCCTTGGTGTTCTGAAAGACTTTTCTGAGCACCCAGTCTCCTTCCCTGAAGGTGCGCATATGGACCTTTTTGTTGAAGAACTTTTCGACCTGCATTCTTCTCTGGGCCATGCTTAGTAGTGCTTGATCTCTTTGTTCGTCGATCAACTCCAGGTTTCTTATCAATTTCTCGCTGTTCTTTGCCTCCTGGCAGGTTTGTACCCGTATACTGCCACCTCGAACTTCCGCTGGGATAACCGCTTCTTCCCCGTAGGCGAGTGCAAATGGCGAACTTCCAGTTGAAGTTCTGGAGGTGGTCCGATATGGCCATAGGACTCCAGGGAGTTCTTCTACCCAGTTCCTTTTATGAGTTTCGAGCCTTTTCTTCATTGTGGCCATGATCGTCTTGTTTGTCGATTCGGCCTGTCCGTTCGCCTCGGGAACGGACAGAATTCTTGTACTCTTCGTCCCGTAAACTGAGTTCCATTGTTTGTCCTTATCTCTTTTGGCACCCCGAATCTGCATAGGATGTGAGTCCACAAGAACTTGATCACCTCCTGTTCTCTTAGGTTGGCAAAAGCTTCAGCTTCGACCCACTTCATGAAGTAGTCGGTGGCTACCAAAATATATTCTTTTTGCCCGACTCCCTTTGGCAACTTCCCCACTATGTCCATCCCCCAAGCCATGAAGGGCCAGGCCGCGTTTGTGGCGTGGAGTGGTTCTGCATGACTTTGGTTAGTTACTTCGAACCTTTGACAGGCCTCGCAACTTTGCACGTAGTCCCTGGCATCTTTCCGTAGTGTAGGCCAATAGAACCCAACGGATATGACTTTGTGTGCCAATGGTCGAGCCCCTTGGTGGCTTCCGCAGTCTCCTTCATGTATCTCCATGAGGATGGCTTGCCTTGCGGCGGGCTCGAGACATTTGAGTAGTGGCCCTTTGACGGATCTCCTATATAAACTTTCTTTATAGATAGTGTACTTGGTTGCTGCTCGGGTAATGCGCACGACCACTGTTCTATCTGCTGGTAGGATACCGTTCGCGAGGTATTTCATGATCGGTTCTGTCCATGGTTCGCCGATTGTAATGTCCAAGACTTCGACGGCCTTGGGCATGACCGGCTCTTCAGCCCAAGATATGACGATGGGCTTGCATTGCTTTGTTGGTCTGGTGGAGGCTAGGTTCGCTAGCGCGTCGGCCTCTGCATTTTCTTCTCGTGCGATGTGCTTAATTTTGCATTCGTCGAACTCTTTCCTCACTTCTCGTGCCAGGTCATGATATTTTTGGAGTCGGGGCTCTTTGACTTGGAAGTGATCTTCCATTTGCATCACCACTAATTGTGAGTCCCCGTGTACTTGGAGGCGTCGAGCCCCCAGTTCTTTTGCGAGCTGCATACCTCAAACTAATGCTTCATACTCAGCCTCGTTATTGGTTGCCCCAAAATTTAGTCGGATGGCTCTTTCAAACATTTCTCCCCATGGGCTTAGTAGTCTAATGCCTGCTCCGTTACCGTGCATATTACTCGATCCATCTACTTGGAGAATCCATGGCTCCTTCGCCAATTCGCCAACCTCTAAGCTTGCGATTTCTTTCTCTGCATCCATTTGAAGTCCCGATGTAAACTCTGCTACAAAATCTTCCAGCACTTGTGATTTGATCGTT
Organism: Plectranthus barbatus; assembly: GCA_026898455.1. NCBI lineage: Eukaryota > Viridiplantae > Streptophyta > Magnoliopsida > Lamiales > Lamiaceae > Plectranthus > Plectranthus barbatus. The sequence continues at coordinate 128,398 of JAPKLW010001256.1, forward strand.
GTTCGAGGCTCAAAACTGAGGCCGTAGCCCCCTACTTCTACTGCCCACTTCAACAATCTGCCTGACAGGCTGGGTTTTGAAAACACCATTCGTAGTGGATAGGACGTCACTACTTTGATGGGGTGCGACTCGAAGTAGGGTCGCAGCTTCCTCGTCGCTACTACTAGAGCTAGTGCTAGCTTCTCCAGTGTCGTGTATCTCATTTCTGCGTCAAGTAGCGGTTTGCTTGCATAGTGCACGGGATGTTGTTTCCCTGCCACTTCTCTGACCAGGACTGCCGCAAGGGCGTGCTCGGACACGGACAGGTAGAGTAGGAGAGTCTCTTCTTTTTCGGGTTTGCTCAATAGCGGCGGACTGGCCAGATAGTCTTTTAAGCGTTCAAGTGTCTTCTCGCACTTTTTTGTCCACTCGAACTTCTTCCCTTTCCGGAGCACTTCGAAGAACTCGTGAGTTCGATCGGAGTATCTTAAAATGAAACGGCTGAGAGCCGCCAATCTGCCCGTGAGTTTCTAAACCTCTTTCCGACTTCTAGGATGCGCGATCTCCTTGACTGCCCTTATCTGTGATGGGTCAGCTTCGATTCCTCGACTGGTCACTACGTGGCCCAGGAATTTCCTGGAGCACACCCCGAAGGTGCACTTTGCCGGATTCAATTTCATTTTGTATTTGTTGAGCACCTCGAAGGCTTGCCGTAGATGGTGTACATGGTCCTTTGCGTCTTTGGACTTTACCAGCATGTCATCTATGTAAACCTCCATTGTTTTTCCTATAAGTAGCTCGAACATCTTGTTTACAAGCCTCTGATAAGTGGATCCTGCGTTCTTGAGACCGAATGGCATGACATTGTAGCAGTATATTCATTTATTCGTCATGAAGGCAGTTTTCTCTTGGTCTTCGGGATGCATCAGAATCTGGTTATATCCCGAGAATGCATCCATGAAACTCAGCAGCTTATGTCCCGCAGTTGCATCGACGATGTAGTCGATATGAGGCAGTGGGTATGGATCTTTGGGACACGCTCTGTTTAAGTCCGTGTAGTCAACGCATACGCGATTCTTCCCGTTCTTTTTCTTGACTACCACAACGTTGGCGAGCCATGTCGGATACTTCACTTCTCTTATGGACCCAACGTCCAACAGCTTCTGTACTTCTTCATTGATTGCCTCATTTTTCTTGGCCGGGAATTTACTTCTCCTTTGTTGTATGGGTCGGTGGTTCGGATCGACCTGTAGTTTATGCGTCATGACTTCTGGATCGATTCCTACCATATCCCTGTGTGACCATGCGAAAGTAGTTCGCTCAGATCTGAGGAATTCAATTAGCTGGTTTCGAACTACTGGTTCAAGCCCAACACCAATGTTCATCTTTTTCTTTGGGTCTGTCGGGTCAAGCTCGACTTCCTCTGTTTCTTCTGATTCTCCTGCTGGAGGTAATGGCTCGCTCCTAGCGAAGTGCTGTTGGGCGCATACTGCCTTAAAGCTTGCATAATAGCTTTCCTTAGCGGCATTTTGTTCACCTCGAATCGTGCAAACTCCCCCTGCGGTTGGGAACTTGACCACTTGATGGAAGGTTGATGGAACAGCCTTCAGCTGATGTAACCATGGTCGGCCTAGCAGGGCGTTGTAAGCGCTGGGAGCGTCGACGACCATGAACGACACCTCGTAATGTGTCCCGCCGCAATAGGTCGGTAATACCACTGTCCCAACGGTCATTTGGATACCCCCGTTGAACCCGATCAGCGGGGTCTGTGACCGCAGAACCTTCTCCTCGGGGATCTTCATCTCTCTTAACGCATGCATAAACAGGATGTTTGCAGAACTCCCGTTATCAACCAGGATCCTCTTCACGAGGCAGTTTGATATCAATAGTGATATTACTAGGGTGTCGTCATGGGGATGGCTGAGCCCTGGCACCTCTTCACTTGTGAATTCAATCGGATGGTGAGCCGGGTTTCTGCGTGGGGCTATAGCCTCCTCGCGAGTCAGTCGTCTGGCTTTCTTGGCGGCAGATCTCGAGATTCTACTGATTTCTGATCCCCCAGTGATACAATTGATGGTCCGGACCGGAACTGGGGGTTTGTTTGTATCCGTCTTCGAGGGTCCTGACTCTTCAGTCTGCTTGTCTCGAGCCCAAGTCCGCTTTCCTCGGTCCGACAAGTATTCGGAGAGGAAACCCTTCTTTAAAAGTTCGACCACCTCGAGGCGTAGGGCTCGGCAGTCCGCGGTGGTATGTCCATGGTCGTTGTGGAATTCACAGAATTTCTGCACATCACGCGAGGCAGGGCGGCCTTCATCTTTTGAGGCCATTTCACCTTCTCAGGCATTTTTCGAAGCACATTCTGAACTAGATCGGTGGGTGCGATCGAAAGTGTATGTTCCGGGACATATGGGCCGAGGTGATTGACCTGCGGTGGTTTGTTATAGGGGTGCAGCCTAGGAGGATGCCTATCCCGCTGTTCTCGTCGGCCTTCTTCTCGTACGCTGGGCCTCCTGCTGCTACGGCGTGCTCGCTGGTAGGGCTCATCTTCCTCCCACTTGATGAGTGCCCATGCGCGGTTCAGAGCATCATCCATCGTCTGGCAGGGGTAGATGGAGAGTTCGCGATATAAGTCAGAATCCACGTCAAGACCCTTCGTGAAGGCTCGCACGGCAGTGCTGTTTGCGCAATTAGGCACCGCAACCAACTCCTTGTTAAATCGGGACAGGTATGCCCTCAGGGATTCGCCCGGTCTCTGGATCACCGTATAGAGGTCATCCGGGTGCTTGTCAAGGCGTATGCTTCTTTAGTACTGACGTAGAAATAGTTGGTGCAACTCGGTAAATGTGGAGATCGAGCTATGAGGCAGATTGATGAATCACTGGAGGGCGGGCCCCGTCAAGCTCGATCCAAAGCTTTTACACATACAGGCTTCCATCAGAGCTCCTGGAATTGCTAGTGCCAACATCTTCTGCCGATATACAGCGATGTGATTCTCTGGATCTGCAGTTCCATCATAAAGGTTGAAGCTAGGCGAGGCGAACCTAGGTGGCAGTTCGGCTTCGGCGATATTCGGCAAAAAGGGGGACTCCGCGTAGCTCTCGCGAGGAATTGTCTTTTCCGGTGCTGGGAGTCCTGGGATTCTGGAGAGTAAGGACTCGAAATAGCCGAGCCTTTGTTCGAACCGCCGCTCGATCTGCTGGATAGCTTGCAATTTTGGCCAGCTCAGTTGACCGGTCTGGTTTCCAAAATCGGGTCGGGGGGTTATTGGGTTCTCCAGGGTCCTCTCGGTGAACCTCCCTTCAGTACGATCGAACTCTGATTCCAGATTCCTTGTGGCATTCCTTTCTACACTTCGAGGCTCCTCGGCGATGGGTGGCTTACTGCTATTTTGCAATTGCAGTCTTTGATTTTCTCTTTCGAGGAGTTCGTTCCTCCTCGCCATCTCTTCTATCGTGTTCCGCGCACTCTGCACCTGTGTCACCAGCCTCGATCATGCGGATCTGCTAGAATATTTGGTGGCGGCGGCTGGAATGTCAGTTCCCCAAGTGGTGTGGCATCGAACGCCTTCATCAGATCGTCGACGGTCCCCTCTGAACCAGGAAGGTGCGGGACTCCGCTGCCGGTCTGGGAGATTTGCCCTTTTCCAGGTGCCACTGGAGTGCCCCGTCCCGTTCCCGGGTTAGATCCTCTTCCTTGGCCCTCTGGTGGGGCAACCTTCTTGCCATCGATTTCGGTGGTGCGGATTTTGCCTGGATCGTCTGCCATTTCCTGCGGAAGAAAAATACGAAAAAAATTTTGTTCCCGAGGCCCCACGGTGGGCGCCAAACTGTTGAGGGTGAATTTGTATAGAATACGGAGCCCCGAGAACTAAAGAGAAATAAGAATATGAAATGACATAACGAGACTTGAAAATGACTGGATAACTAACTACAATTATAACGAATTGAATTGGCTATAAAAGAAGTTTTTGAATTGTGAGCTTTGATAGATAAGAATTTCCTTCCCCAATCTGACCGTCCCCCCGTTCTTGACTATGGGGAGATATATATAAGAAATGGCTAGCTCTAGGGTTTCCGCGCCGTTCTCAACTGTTTGGGTGATGAGGTCGTGAATCTCGGAGCAGCTCGTCAACGTGGTAGTTTTGGTGGCTCCGATATTCCTGTGAAGTAGCCGTTTGATATGTCTGTTGGTTTCTGATTGTTAAATGGTTGTGGTAGTGGTTCGAGATCTTTATATCGAACCTCTCCTTAGCTCGTTGGAACGCGAATAGCCTTGATCGAACTGCTTTGGATGACTGTCGAACTGCTTTCCATTTGTACCACTTTTTCGCAGCATCAGCTCGTGGCTCGAACTGGATCTTTCATTCTTATTGGGCCCAGGGCGCTGTTGGGCTTTAGCCTGGCACGTTTACTGGGCCGGGTCAGGTTCGCATCTCCAACAGATATATAGTGGTTCGGACCAAAATGTCCTACGTCCACTCTTCAGACCTAAGTCTCAAATCTTCTAAGCTTAGAACTTTACAGGTGCTCCTACGATCTATTGATTGCTGAAGAATGCCTCGTCCTTTAGTCCATAAGCGCACTCGCCTGGTACTTTTTTTGTTCTTCGCTTCGCAGCTTCTCAGAGTGTGAGCGCACCACTCAGCCTCCTCGTAGCCGGAATAGGATGTTTATAGTTCTCCCTTGAACAATCTCCTTGACGGCAGGTTGACCTTAAAAGTCAGAGTACATGACGTACTTGATAAACACTCATTTTGTGCATTTTACTGATGTGAAATTGCTGACTATTTGCCTTAGATTAGATCATTACGTGGTATTTATGTGCATTATTTCTATTCTTTTGGAAATTGTTACGTTTGGTTTGGTTTCTGGTTGTTTATGCAGATTTCACGCACAATTGAGCCGTTTACAGGATTTGACTAAGTACCATGGGGCCAATCGATGCTAACTTGCATCGGAAAAAGGAAAAAGTGAGAAAAGATCAACGAAAAAGTGCAATTCCCGTTCGTGACGAGAACGGCGACCGAAACGCAAAAACGGCGATCACCGAGATTGTTCTTTGGTCGCCAATTTTATCTTTTTTTCTCCGTTTTGGTACGGGGCATTTTCGGCAACCCATGCGCGAAAATGCCGATTGCCGATTCTATTTTACGGGTCACCGATCGAGTAAAATAGGGCAAAAATTGGTCCAAATCTCATATCTTTTTGGAGGAGATATGTATAAATAGAGACTTTCATTATTTTGAGGGACTAACCTCTGGAAAAAGCTAGAACGGAGCAGACTTTGAAGAACGAAGATTGAAGACTTAGAATCGAAGACTACGGGTTTTGGTTTTCCATGTTTTCCATATCTTTGACTCTTTTCTTCTCTGTATTTATGGAACTTAGTATGATTGGCTAAGTCCTTTGTAGATTCTAGGGTTTGAAACTTTGTTGAACTTTTATAATTATTTATTCGATTTGATTTTCCTTTTCCATTCGCATTTTGATTATACCTGACTTTGAATTATTTACTTGATACTGGCCATTGATGGCAAATTGATTGGTAATTCTTGAACTGGAAAGTCTAGGTTTATCAATTAGATGCAGGATAATTAGATTTAATAAATTGAATGTCCAGAAGGAATTTGAATTATTAAAGAGTTTTTAAAATCTAAGGTTTTTATCAAGAGAAGAAATCCTCATGCGCATCCGGAAGGAGTCATTAGGTCTTTTATATTCATGTAATGGTTTAGAGTTCGAAAGAATCACCTGATAACAGAAATGCGATTAACCCATGTGTTTGGAAATTAAATTGGAATTGAATTGAATAAATATTGTCTAATTGTTCTTCATAGTGGATTACCCTGGAATACTGTTTTCCCATATTTTCTAAACTCAATATTTTTAATTGCCTTTTTAAATACCTACTTTTAAATATTGTCTAAGATAGATAAACAACTTCTTTTACCAGTTTGTCTAGATAGTAGTAAGATATCTATGTTTTAGTGCTTGATTGTACTTCGAGCCTGCAATCCTTGAGTTCGATAATTTATTACTTGCCCTCTGTAGTGGTTTGTACACTTGCAGAATAGTGTGTTGCGAGACGAGCTATCAAGTTTTTGGCGCCGTTGCCGGGGATTGCGTAGATTTATAATTGACACTAATTCTGATATTGTGCCACTACTCTAGATTTTATTTTACGCATTTTTATTTTTGTTTTCTGTGTTGATCACTTCTGGTGTTCCGTTTTAGGTAGTATATGCGAACCAGATCGAAAGGTATCCCACTTAAGCCTTTAGATTCGGAGATCGAAGCTTCCTGCTGAAGGAACTTTGCTAGAAGAAAGTTAGCTTTTCCAATGGCTGACAATCAAGCAGCACAAATCGTTGAGTTGCAGAGGCAGCTGCAGGAGATAAATCTGAGACTCCGGGAGTAGCAGGTTCCAGCAGTGCCTCGGGAGACAACTATTGATGAGATGTACGAGCCTATGACTGATAGACATCGCCATGCTGATTTTGGGCTGAAGGTGGACACGCCCAATTTTGAGCTGAAGACTGGTCTGATTCATACTACTCAGCAGAACCAGTTTGGGGGACTACCATCTGAAGATCCTCATGTGCATATCTAGTCCTTTTTGCTACTTTGTGATGCAGTCAAGCAGAACAGGGTGCCGGTTGACTACATCAAATTGCGGTTGTTTTCCTTCACGCTGCGTGATAGGGCCTTATCTTGGTACCTATCGCTGAATCGCAGTGAGATTACTACTTGGGAGGAGCTCTGTAATCTATTTCTGATCCAGTTCTTCCCGCCCAGCAAGACTATCAGGCTGCAAACTCAAATTGCCCAATTCAGGCAATTTTCTGGAGAATCTCTTTATGAGGCATGGGAGCGCTACAAGGATATGCTGAGCGCTTGCCCCTACCATGGATTTACTGAGAAGAAGCAGGTTTGCTATTTTTATGGGGGGATTGACAATGAGACCCAGAAGCATGTGAATGCTTCAGCTGGAGGGGCCCTTACTGCTAGACCTCCTCAGGAAGGATTGAGACTGCTGGAGACCATGTCGAAGAGTGAATATAATTGGCCTGCAGATAGGATGGAGCGCAGAGTAGCAGCAGTTTATGATACTGGGGATTTGGTTGCTGAGGTCAGGTTGATGAGACAGGAGGTAGTTGCTTCTATCAAATCACTGGAGACTCGTCTTACTAAGCTAGAGAATAACTTGCCCTGATTCGGATTTGATCAGGGGGCTGAAATGCAGGTTGAAGATGCTAACTATGTCAATCAGAGGAACTTCAACAACAACAGGGGGTACCCAGCTGGAAATATGGCATACCATCTTAACAATAGGAACCACCCCAATTTTTCCTACTCTAATCCGAACAATTCACTGCAGCCCCCACCTGGGTTTTGTGTAACCAATGGGGCTATTAATGAGCCTAAGGAGCCGAGCATGAGGGAGCTCCTGACTCAGTTTATTTCTGTGTCTAAAGCAAGACAAGTAAAATGGAGGGGGGATATTACTCAGCTGCAGACTGGCATGGGGAGATGGGAAAACATATGAAGCAGATTGATACGCAGATCTCCCAGATTGCCAATGTGATGGGCAATCAACATACCCCTGGACAGTTCCCTAGCAATACTGTTGTGAACCCGAAGGACCACTGCAATGCTATCACTACTCGTAGTGGCAGAGGATATGAGGGTCCATATGTGCCCGTTGATACGCTTGTGCAACCTGAAGTTGCACAACCTGCTCTTGTTCTTCCTAAAGCAAACTGAACTTAATTGAATTGGATGATGGAAGGATCCAACACCTTTGGATTCGAAAACCTTCAAGTACCGTAGTCCTGAATAATTCTCCTACGACCCAAGAAGCGAATTGATCCAACAACGATGGATATGAATGAAGACACCATAAACGGATGTGAAAGTCCGGTTGGTAAGTCAATTTTGAATTTGAAGGTAATTCACAGAAATTCATGAGTTTTCAGAATTGAGAAATAACTCACAAAATTATTATTAAACTGAAAACTGAATTATTTGTTCCATAACAAGGCCTATATATAGGCAAACTCAAATCCTAATAAGGAAACCAAATCCTAATTTCATAAGGAAATCAAAGCCTAATTTCATAAGGAAATCAAATCCTAATCTAATAAGGAAATCAAATCCTAATTTCATAAGGAAATCAAATCCTAATAAACTAAGGAAATAATATATATCTAAAAGATACACTCCAAAATTACTTAAATAACTAACTACCAAATCTTATCAAGATAAATCAAATCTTCAATCATATCTTCAATGAATCTTCTTAAAATATCTTGATAAATCTTGCCAACTAGATCTCCATCATCTGCACCTGCACCTGCTCCGCCATTTTCTGACAGCGACAACGACGGTTCGTCTTTGTGTCAGAACGGTAGTATTCGTCAGTTTGAGGAAACTCGGACTGGTTATCCTAGGTAACGAAACTTGGAGTTTCATGATTGAAGACTTTAAGGCATCTCCAAATCTTAAAGTTTGTACTTCATCACTATGTTCATCAACCAATTTTTCTTGTCTTTATGCGCTGAGACCTTGACTAGGAAGTCAATGCTGGTGTCTTCATACTTGCAAGTCCATGCTGATGATGTCATCCTTCGGTATATGCTTGGTCCCTATACTGGTAAGTATTTCGTATTCGCTGAGACCATACTTGCTGGATCCGTACTTGGTGAAATTCAAACTTTTCAACTAGACTCATAATCATTCAGACTTGTAAGTTTGGCTCGAACCTTTGTCTGTTGAGTCTTTTGCACATTCTAGACTGATTAGACAGTCTAGTCTTCAAATTAGCTCTAGCTTACAACTCAATAAAAGATCATATACAAGACCTTACATTTTTCGACTATGCTGAAACTATCTAAGATGACTTTTACATATTTTGACCTACCAAAACACAATAATAAAGGAAGGGTATTTCAATTGAAATTCCTAATAGTATTTTTTTCAAATTTATCCTAAACTATACAAATATTTTGAATTTATCCTAAACTATATAAAATTATGCAAATATATCCCAAACTATTTTTACAATTAACGGAAACGAAAATCCAAGTCATACACAAAAAGCTATCATACCAAATATTTAAATATAAAATTTAATTTGCTAACTTGAATTTCGGACAATAAAATCTATTTTTTTGTTGATGGAAAAATAGTTTGGATATATTTATATAGTTTTAAATAATTTGAAATATATTTAAATTACTTGAATAGTTTGAGATAATTTTTAAAAAAATATGCATAATTTAAAATATAGATGAAACTTTTCCCTTATTATTTTCATATGTGTTTAATGATTGAGCCAAACACAATCCCTACCTATCCTATTTGAAATGCAAACTTTATATGGTCAAACCACATCCACCTTAAAATTAATATTTACCTCAAGTCTAAAGATTATTGCATATTTCAATTAATAAATCATGGATACTATAAGTCTAGACTAAATTATTTAACATACGGTGAATAGATATTTTCCTCATTTATCCAGTATGAAACATCAAATGGATCAAAAATGTTTTCTTGTCCATCTTCGATAGGAGTTAATGTGCCTACAATTAATATTGGAGTTGTTTATTAGTGTCTCTTCCTAAAAAAAAATGATCTTTAGATTTCTCTAATTAGATGCAATCTGCCATAAATGATTCTTGGTGATGTGACATCTTCGTCAACAGCTTCGATTTCTCCTAGCACAACAACTGAAAAAACCCATGTCAGCTACCCAAATAGGTTACCCAAAATCCTGCTAACTTCAACTTTCTCTCTACTCTAATTTCCATGCTAATTTCATGTTGTAGCATCTTTCTAGCATTCATCCCTTCCTTTATTGGAACAAAGTACTACCGAAATTGCAATTAAAAACTCAACAAAAACTACATGGATAGAAGGTAAATTCTATTCTAGATTCTTAATTACCTAAACACACAAAAAAGCACACCTAAGATAAAGAACCTAAACAAATGAAGTTCTCAAATTAATGATAATAGATCGATGGAAATATAACTCTTTTTCAAGAGTTATCACTTACGTCCTCAATCTTCCTGGTAGGTCGTAAACCTTAATTCCGCAGTTTTGGGTCGTGTGATTTGGAACAGGACCTTGTTTGGAGTTCGTAGTCCCATGTGTGGCCTACTGGAGGTCGTTTGACCTTTGGGCCAGGACCCTTTCCTTGTAGTGGGCTTTCGTATCTCAACCGTCATCGAATGCATTGGGCCTGACCAAATTTTGCCCAGCTAAATTTGGGTCCAACACTAGATATCAATAAAGATATTAAAATTTATATTATTCGTGACGTAACACGACAACCAAAACATTGACACATGTTCTATAATATAAAGCGACTGCTCTCTCTTTACTTTTCCATTGCTTCTCTAGTTCTTCTTCTTCTTCTTCTTTGATATTATAAAAACGAATTTTAGTAAACAACAACTAACACCAAGTAGATAAGGTGGTCCGTTTTTTCTTAAACATAATATCTATGATGTGAATTATTTTGTGATCATAATGTTGTGAATTATTTTTAATTTCTATCAAATTTTGTAGCTGCATTTACGTGATTTCTTAGGCTTTTGCTTTAAGTTTATTAGTTTATTTATTTTTTAGTTTTTCCAGAGTGGTTTTAGACTTTAATTTTTTTGATATTATTTATTCTGTATTAATCATATCAATATTATGTTAGTCGTTCTTCTCGAGCTAGTATTTGTTCTGAAAAAAGAAAAACAAATAAAAGAGATGATGAAAAAATCTCAAAAAGTTTGTTTAAAAAATGCTAGGAGAATTATTTTTGAATGATGACTATGCATTTAGTTTATATGATATAATTTTTTTTAAATTTTGTTCCAGATTTATTTAAAAATTAAATACAGTGAAATCCATAATATAGTTGTGAAGGACTCGAGTTTTTTGTTATAAGATTTTTTTTAATAAATTTTATAATTTTAAATAGGATAGATAATTTTAAAATGTATTTTATATTATATTTATTAATAAGTTCTATAACTATTTAGTTTAAATATAGAACACCAAATTTTTTTTTACATTGAGCTTCAAAATTTACAAGGCCGGTCTAACTATAAGCTTAATAGCAAGTAGCTAGCAATAGAGGCTAATATAGGTAGAATACTTCTCAATTTATTAATCATAAATAAGCAAAGTCCAACCTAAATAACTCCAAAACTGCTAGCTCTTTACAAAAATTATGAGAACCAAAACTTAAAAGAGTTGTGAACTTTGGAAACGGCCGTCTAAATCTCTAGACGTACTATACCTAAAGATGCATCAAGAAATGGAACAAAAACCAAATGCAAATTATTTCAAAATTATGACGGAAAAATACTTACTCAGATTGAAATTACTTCGAGTTTGTGAACAACAACTGAACGAAAGTGATATATCAAGTTCAAACATGAACGAAAAAACTATATCTCATGCCCTCATACCCATGTTTAATACCCACATTACTCTAAATAAAAATACAATTAACATAAATAAAATAAAAAATAATTGAGGGGGAACAATTTTAATATGACTACATTGTTATACTATCTCCGTCCGGGCTCATTTGTCCTTAAGAGAATCGGCACAATAATCAATGTGACTAGAAATAGAGGAAATTAATATTTTATTAGTGAGTGTGTATTAAATTTTTATTTTAGATAATAAAATAATTAAATAAGATGGACAAAAAAGGAAAGAAGAATAATTGAAGTGTGAGGAAAGAAGTACTCCCTTCGTCCCGCTAAAATAGGTACTTTTTATTTTAACACATTAATTTCGAAGCTAGTATTTGATAGCTAATTACGATTAATAATAAAATTGACAATTATAATTAATTTATTTAAGACTTAAATAAGTTAATTACGATTACAAATTTTATTATTAACCATAATTAATAATTAAACATTAGCTTTGAAATTAATTTCAAAATAAAAAGGACCTATTGTAGCGGGACGAAGCGAGTAATATATTAGTAGATAGGCACCATAATTTTGCATGAAATATAGGGAACGGCCCATATAACATTTGAAACTAGAAAGCAATTAATTAATCTGGGTCCAAATAAAGCCAAGCCAGCCATAAATATTAGTCTCAACTCTCAATTCTCAAAATATGCAAGATTTAGATATTTTTCACTACGTAACAACACAACTTTGAATTGATTTCCAATCCATTAAGCGCCATTCACCTCAATCTCATTAGGTGGTTAAAATTTTTTCTGTCAAATTTAAAAATGTGAAACTAAATAATATGCCTAATTTTCTTTTTTCATTAATCCGAGTAATTAATAAACTTATTATAAAAAGCTCGCACGTGCTTGGAATGAAGATAAACAAACGTCCACGTGTAAAACCCAAGACCACAACCCCCCGCCCTCCCCAACACAAAATCTCCTTCTTCCCCAATTTATCCACTCCCCCAAACCTCAATCACATCAACATCCATGGTGGATGGAGGTTGTTGATGTAGTCAGGATTTTCCACTCCTCACTCCCCTCCTCTCTCCTCCACAATTTCCACATGCCAATCAATAATTATTCCCTTAATTCCTCTTTTCCACCTTCCTAAACCTCTCTCTCTCTCTCTCTCTCTCTCTTTCTCTCTCTCTCTCATTCTAGAAAATGGCTCTACCTCAACTCCTACATTCGCCGCAATCCTCTTCTTCCTCCCTTATCTCACACAAACCACACATAAATCCCTCCTACTCCACCCTCCCCGCCAGCAATTTCCTTTCCCCGCCCTCCCACCGCCGCCAGCGGCGGCGCAAGCCCCACTCGCTATCCTGCTCCGCTTCCTCATTTTCGGAGAAGCACCACACCAACTCCCCCAAGTCGGACGATGTGGTGGAGCTCCCGCTCTTCCCCCTCCCGCTCGTGCTCTTCCCCGGCGCCATCCTCCCCCTCCAAATCTTCGAGTTCCGCTACCGAATGATGATGCACACACTCCTCCACACGGACCTCCGATTCGGCGTTATATACACCGACGCCGCCACCGGCACTGCCGATGTTGGGTGCGTCGGCGAGGTCATCAAGCACGAGCGGCTCGTCGACGACCGGTTCTTCCTCATCTGCAAGGGGCAGGAGCGGTTCCGCGTCACCCGATTGGTCCGCACCAAACCCTATCTTGTGGCGGAGGTGACGTGGCTGGAGGACCGCCCCTCCTCCGGCGAGGTGGAGGACCTGGACGCCCTGGCCAATGAGGTGGAACTGTATATGAAGGATGTGATCAGGCTTTCGAATCGGCTGAACGGGAAGCCGGAGAAGGAGGTTCAGGATTTGCGGAGGAACCTCTTCCCCACGCCCTTCTCTTTCTTCGTGGGGAGCACCTTCGAGGGGGCGCCGCGGGAGCAGCAGGCGCTGCTGGAGCTGGAGGACACGGCGATGAGATTGAAGAGAGAGAAGGAGACTCTCCGGAATACCTTGAATTACTTGACGGCAGCGTCGGCGGTGAAGGATGTGTTTCCGTCTTCATAGTAAATGAATGGTATGGTATGTGTATAACTGTCGTAAGGTTGTACGCTTATACAGCAGGCACATGAATTATTTTGGTGCAAATGTTTGAACTTTTGATATCTAATGGATAAATTCACTTGTTTTATTTCATAGCTTATGTGTGACAATGTGAATATGCTGAGTTTGTAGTTTGTATAGAGGCTTTTGCTGCATCTTGATCTTGGAAATGAGATATGATAACAGAATGAGAGTGAGTTTCATCATTCGATGTTTGTTTAGTAGCATCAGACATTGAACCACAGTGATCATGCCAGAACCATCCAAGATTGGTTGAGATAGCCACTCCCATTTCACACCCTTCTTTCAATGCAGTGAGATAGCCATGATTGAGAATGCCCGAATTCAAACTCCTCTGGGATTGTTGAGATGCTTCATTAAGATCGATCAGATTTCGATCTTGACCTATTTCAGATTCATCTGGTAGCTGGGGAGAGACACAATGGATGCTTAGACTTAGAGGCAAAGAATCTGAATAAGAAGAAAGCATCAAGTGATGGCTTCCAAACTGGTTTTCATTGAATGAACTCGAGGTGACAAACTCGTGCAGATTGTTGTTGGTGGTGGTGGATTGAGACGACAAATCTTCTGAAACCATGTTGGAGCAAAAAGGGTGTCAGGAAGATTGAATCTTGATCTAGAATTTAGAGGAGGGTCGCATGAAATATAGTTGTAGAAAATCGCTAAAGCTCCTGACATAAATGCAAGTAGAGAATAATTATAAAGATTAAAATGTTTGCAAGAGTTAAGACTAACAATGCCTAGAAAAGTAGAGAGAGGAGATTATATTTATATAAAAGCTGGGGGTTCACTTTGGTTGGATGACGAGACTTATGATAGATTCTGGGCACTGTTTGCGCCAGTTGCCTGTAATAATCATTTCGAATCAAACATATTATAAAGGTTGGAGGCTAAACAACAACATAATTTAGCAATTTGCATATCGAAATGGCACCATTACATGCAGTTCGGATCCACATATATACCAACATATCAACATTAGCTGCTACATAAAATGTACGACGCCAACAAGCAGTTAAACATCATATCCAGTCGTTTCCATTTTCTAGAGTGAGGCTGAGTTACAGGTTTCTCTGCATTTACACTTTGTCATCGTGGAACCACCATCTCGTCTCCTTGGGAGATCTACCGTTCTTACAGTTCTTCACATAACGATCATTGTCTGCTGGGCGTTGCTGCAATTGCATCCCAGAAAAAAAAAAAAAAACTAAAGGAATCAATGTTTATGTGTCAACACTACAAGTGACCAGATGATGATGATGAGAACTGGACAAACCTTTGCTGTGGAGCTAGACAGCATGGATAGAATGCTGATGCAAATTGAACTTACAGTCATAGCTGGGGACCAGGAGTCGTATAAAATATCTGCACAATTATTTACAGAAACAAAAAAGAAACAACTTACGTGTCCTGTACAGTTTTCTCATAATCAAACAAAACACGGTATCGACTTCAAAGTCCAATTGTTTCTCTCTCTCTCTCTCTGTGTGTGTGGGGGGGGGGGAGAAGTGGGAGATTTGGCAGTTCGGTGTCTGGACAGACTCCAAAGATCAAGAAAACAAAAGAAAATACACAAGAGGAAATCAAGCAATCTGCAGTTCTCTTTCCAATTACAATCTAGATCTTAAGATTCAATATGGAAATGTCCATGAAAATTAACAAAGAGAAGAAACTGAATAAGGTCTAGATTTTCTGGTTTTGGCTGCCATTAAGGTCTGAATATCTCATAGCTGGTTGCACATTGCAATTTCTGACTCAAGTCATTAGTTTCAAATTTCAATCTGGTTTAGCTATTGCTTATGAGTTCTATTTTTTCTCTTTTTTTGAGAACTAGGTAACTGATGTCTGAGCCCGGGAAGTTTGGCACCCTTTTCAGTTAAAAGCCAAATATATGCTGATAAGTTTTCTAGCTAACATAGATGAATATTAAGAAAAAGAAAGACCAAGAGCTGCCAGTTAATGTCCAAATTTGTCCTGCATTTATGGGAGGTCATGCCGAGTCAGCATGATTTTACATTCCATGGTCACTTGCATAGCACAGAAAAATACAAATCGCACATATCATTGACCCAACACAAGAACCACTATACTAAAATATGGATACAGTTTCTTCACAGACTTCAAAAGCCTCTATTCCAATGCAATACACTAGTTCCTTAAATTTCATTTCTACAGCCTCTAGAACTTCAAAAGTAGTTTCTACAAGATACAAAGCAGAGCTTAAAACTAGCTTTAAGGGCTTATTTAATCCATGGTAAAAAAACATATGGAACACCACCTCCTCCTTAAGGGTGCAAACCAAAAAATCAACTGCAATACTATCTTTTACTAAAAACTCCACCAGTTACCAAAATGAATCTTTTTCAGCGCTGCAATCATTGTTTTGCATGTATAACATTTCAAATAGCTGCTAAGAACTGTAGCAGGCTTCGCAAAAATGCCCACCTTCATTTTAATAAAGCAAGAAAAAGGAGGTCATTTACATTCTTAATCATAGAAAAAAATTACGCTACCATGTGGCTGATTATTTCCTTGTAAGAACCTAGGACAAACTTTTAATAACATAGAATGAGCTAGAGGAATCAGGAGTCAGGACAAGAACCCAATCTTTATCATCAGATAGGTATCTCGATTTCCTGTTGAGAATATAATTGTCTCGAAGAGTGCGCCTAGTTCCTTCCTAAAGGGAATGTTCTGTTTGTCTTTCTTATTACTTGAAATTCTCGGTCATGCATTGCAAAAGCGTTTATTTTATCCTTATTCATTATATTTCAAATCAATTCCTATTAAATTCAAACTTTCAAGGATACTGGTTCATGCCCTATGTAGTTTTTTTTAACTCATTTACGAATCCAAAATATTCCAGATTTGTTGTTTTAGAATCAAATATTCTGCCAAGAGAACATATTCTTGTTTCTTACATGAACATGAAGTAGATCAAAATGATCGGAAAAAGGCAAGAAAAATAACTTGAACAGAAAATAAAGGGGAAAAAGAGGATTTTCTTTCTTTTATTTTTTTTTCCTATTCAGGGAGTAACTAAGAAATGTAAAGGTAGATGCTTGACCCAATCAACTCAATGAGGAAACTGAAGTGCCTAGCTTAAGCTGCTATGCCAAAACTCATTCTTCACTGCCCAACTTAAATTCTACCGCTCTTATTTTAACTTGTACAAATAAATAATCAAGCCCCCACAGCAAACCAATCAAAAAAGTGAACTACTTATTCAATCAATCAAACGCCCAATCAGTCTGATTATTGAAGTAATAAAATATTCAATCTAATATGCTTTCCTTTTTGTCCGATGTGTGCTTATACGAAAAGATAATTTCTCCATCCATCAGAAAAATCACTTTTTTAACTAGAAGATGAAAAGAAGTAACATGAATCCTAGAGCTTAATGGTAGTGAAAAGACAAACGCTCATTGGACCAGGTCTCCTACTAACTAGAATGTTACTAATACTGGCAGAAGAAAATGGCAATAACCCTTCATCAGTTTAGCAGTAAACACTGCATCCTTACCAGATTAATCTAATTTACAATGAGTTAATGTTCCCCATAGATGAATGCCTTTCCAATTCCTATTTCACTCAGGAAAACACTCGATAAGGCAAATGCTATTTCCCTAAAGCTTTAAATCCCAAAAACTGAAAGTGCAAATTCATCTTGCTTGTTCAATCCCAAGATTATAAAATAGTTCACAAAAGCTATGCTATAAATTCCAGTAGTATTTCTAATACCATTCTCCATATTACAAAGCCGAAAAAAATTGCATACTGTAAACCAAAACATAAAACAGTATTGGAGAAAGATTCAACATAAAGACAAAGAAAATACTCAGAATATAGATATAAAATCTTTTATCTTTATTTTCAAATTTGGGACATGGGAGCGGTTTGGAAGGAAATGAGAGAGAAAAGAGACAAACCTAAACATATATGGCCATTACTATAAATGTGAGGATGCAGAGGCGCAGGAGGAACAAATATAACCTGTCAAAACAACGAAGAAATAAATGTACTAACTAACGCAAGCCAAAAACATAACTCCAAGCTAGCAGTAAAACCCTCGAAGAATAACTTAAATCACACTCCGACCACACAAAACTAGCCATTCATCTAGCGAATTCAGCAGGCAATTACCCGCAGAATCATAGAAACGAAAACTGAATCCACCAAAAAATATACCTGCGGCGCTTCCATAGGGTAATGCTCCGGAAAATCAACCTGAAGCTGATACGTTTCACCGGCATAAAGAGTACCCGGCGCCCCGTTGACTTCAATTACCCATCTAATCACGACAAAAAACTAAATCATTCAAAAAATTTCCAATTCAAAATCAAAAGTGCTTTCTTTTTTGAAAGAAAAAAATACGTTAACCTCTTAAGATTATCAGTAGGTGTATGATTGAAACCGGCGGGCGGATTCACCTGCCACTCCACCAGCTCTTTCTGCAGCCGATTGCATGCGATCTTGCTCAATGCCTTCTCCCCAAATTTCATTTCCAGAATTTAAAAAAAAAAAAAATTAAATCAATTTTTTACCCCAAAAAAAAAGTTAAAATCAATGTTGCGCATAATAATCACACAAATATCTGAACAGAATGAATTAGAAAGCTGACCTTGCGTGAGGAAGCGGAGTCGGAGGTCATCGCGCACGAGAAATTGAGAGAGGATTTATGCGTGGAAAGCGTTAAACGTTGGAAAAGGATTGTCTGCTGTAGTGATGCTTGCTCTCAATGAAAAGAAGTCCAGTCCTTCCCTACTTGTTCCTTTCAAACGACGTCGTCGAATTCTCTTTCTTTTTTCTTTTTATTTTTACTTTGATTTTTGTTTTCATTATTTCGTTAAGTTTATTCGTAAGGTTTTTTTTTTTCCATAATTACGATTCGTAACTATTGGCTTGAGATCCTCTATCCCATTCTCTGTTCCACAACTAAAAAAATTATTTTTTATTTAATAATTTATTTTAAATTTATTTTTTATCAAACAAAATGGGAATGATTTAGCAACAGTTCA
>JAPKLW010001256.1:147351-170959 GCA_026898455.1 Plectranthus barbatus
TGAACTGTTGCTAAATCATTCCCATTTTGTTTGATAAAAAATAAATTATTAAATAAAAAATAATTTTTTTAGTTGTGGAACAGGGAATGGAACAGGGAATGGGATAGAGGATCTCAAGCCGTAACTATTTGCATCTTTTAGTAAATAGTTAGATCGGAAAAATATAAAATATAAATAAAATGCATATGATTATGTTATGAGAAAAATGAAGTAATCTATAATAACATATTCCCAAATATTTTGGTTCCATAGTTACCAGGGGCGGCACAGCATTAGGCCGTGGAGATCAGCCACCCCCACAAGTTTGTCATTTTCTTTGTTTATATATAAAGAGAGAAATGATATGATGTTCATTTTATATGAGCACATATATTTTAAATTTTATAATTGAACTTATAAAATTAATATAAATTAAAATTAGTAAAAAAAATGTGTTCAATCA
The DNA here is from genome assembly GCA_026898455.1 of Plectranthus barbatus. Taxonomy (NCBI): domain Eukaryota; kingdom Viridiplantae; phylum Streptophyta; class Magnoliopsida; order Lamiales; family Lamiaceae; genus Plectranthus; species Plectranthus barbatus. Next base: position 147,794 of record JAPKLW010001256.1, read on the forward strand.
TAGGATTTATGTAAATGAATCTCATTTATTTAATTAATAATATTAATAGTTGAGATTAAAGCATAAAAAAATTAAAAAATTAAGCATAATTTTCATTCGTACTTAATTGTTTTACAAATCATATTTAATTTAATGAAATATGATTTATAAAACAATTATAAAGCATAATTTAAGGTCAACATACTATTGCAGAGATCCATTCCCTATATATTGCAAAAATAAAATAATATAGTATCAATATCATCAAATTATAATTAACCTTAACAATACTCAAATTTTGTATCCGTCCTTCGTTGTTTATTACTACCATTTAGACGGTTGTTACATGATTGAAATATTGAAGCAGATGCAGACAGATTGCAGAATAATTATTTTAAACAGATAAAAATGGCAACGTTTATTCTAAGAGAATATCTTCATGAGCGATGAAGCCCTGTAAGCAGGGGAAACTCTTTTATTCCCCAACCAATGCTGCATGTGCACTCCGATGGCGTCCAGATACACGCTGCTCCGCCCGTGAAACCCCACCACCTTCCCCTCCGTCTTCCCCGACGCGAAATACGTCCCAACTTCCTCGCCAAAGGGGCCATACTTCCTCCTGCTACTGTGGAATGTCAATGAACGTATCACTTTTGTCTCCTGCATCTCCTTCTTCGTCGGACCACAATATCCACTTATGCATGTCAGCACCTCATTTGGATAATCCAACTTAACCTGATAATTAATTAATTACATCATCAATCACAACATGTTACATTAGCTAGAGCCTGGATGTAATGAACTGACCCTATTTGCAGTCTGCCCACCGCTGCCACCGTGCTTGACTGACCAAACGGATTGCCCGTTTCGATCATACTCGATTTCCATGCAGCAGATTGCATCTGTTATGGTTAGAATTATCTGCTTGATCCCTGTGAACACTCCATCATCCCAAGGCTTCCCCCCCTCCCCTCCCCACGGCCCTGTCCCGTACGGAGCCGGATCCTTCACCATGCGGTGTACCTCATCTCTCTTGCCCATTTTGAAAGGCCATTCGGAAGAATCGGGCTTTTTAGGAACCAGAGCAGTTTGATTGCTCGGTTTTGAAGGAGGGCTTGATGCAGAGTTTGTGGTGATCTTAGCTGGTGATGGGAGCGTTGCTTTCTTGTTGGGCTTGACCTTCCCTTCAAGAACGTGGACACCGATGGCATCAAGAAACAATCCTTTCCTGCCGTGGAATCCGACTATCATGGAACCTTCCTTCAACTCGGTGGAGAAAAACTCCCCTTCTTCCTCTCCGTAGGGGCCGTACCTCCCCTTTGTGGTGTGGAATGTGAGTGATCTGATCACACTCGGACCCATCATCATCGCTGGCCCAATGTGGCCGGTCACGTGGGTCAAGATTTCTGATGGATAATCAAAAGGGATCTGCAAAATACTAAGATCTTGTATTATGGAGTCGAAAAAGTGGTGTTTGTGTTGTATTTGTGCAATATAATTATTCTCGATCTTCTACCTTGTCGGTCTTGAATGCTCCGGCGCCGCCGTTCTTGCTTCCCCAAACAAGCTGCCCGTTTTGTTCATAACAAACTCTAATAGCAACGATGCAGACGTTACGCGATAGATTGATCTGCCTCACGCCGCCGTAAACTCCGTCGTCAAAAGTGCTCCCGCCGCCGCCGCCCCATGGCCCGGATGTGACAACTCCGCTGATATTCCTCGATGCCACTCTCTCAATCTTATTCTCAGCGCTTCTTGGAACGTCAGTATTCTTGAAAATACATCAACTTTGTGAGATTTTGAATAGAATCAAAAAACGAAAACTGTAGTTTGTGGGAGTAACTAATTAATTAACCTGATGTATATTCTTGGATTGAGTGTAGGTGTAGTCATGAGAAATCTGGGGGGAGAGATTGATCGGCGGCGCCATAGAATCGGCGGTGGTGCGATCATCCTTCTGTCTGACAGCAACGATGAGATCGTAGTTGGTGCCAAGGCTACCTTGGATCATGGAATACTGGTATTTTTCCGTTGCATATTGGTGAGAGTAGTAAACAGAATTAGGGTTTTGAATAGGCTCGATGTAAGCTCCAATAGCATCAAGATACCAGCCGGATTTCCCAAGAAACCCGACGATCCTTCCCTGCGTTTTAGGGAAAGCAAAATACGTCCCCTGCTCCACTCCAAACGGTCCGAACCTTCTCTTGTTGCTCTCTAGGGTTAGTGCTCGCACGAACACGGGCCCGTGTTGGTGCGAGCTGCCGTAGTACCCGTGCACCCAAGTGAGGAACTCATCTGGATACTCGAGCACAACCTAGGAAAACATGATGTATGTCTGAATTTAAATATCATCCAAGATATATCATAATTTGTTTGTGGGACAAAATAATGACCTTATCAATTTTAGTCCCTCCGGCGCCGCCATGGGTTTCGGACCAGATGGATCTTCCATGGAGGTCGTATTCGATTCGGATGGAGTCGATGACAGCTCCATGGGTGATCTCCACTTGCCTGATGGTGGAATAGAGGCCGTCGTCCCAGTGATGCCCCTCCTGGCCGCCCCACGGCCCCACCAGCACCGTCTGTTTTCCGTAACTCTCCTGCAACAAATAGAGAATCATGCATCAGACATGCAGAACATGATGTAATAAGTTGAGTGCATGCGTGTGGTTACTACTACCAGTACCATTGTGGGAGGGAGGGAGGGAGAGACTAGAGAGATGGATGGATGAGAGAGAAACCAATTAATCATGTGAATTGCGTATAAGCAAAAAAAAAAAATACACGTGGAAGGGAAGAGTGGTGTGCATCGCATTCGCATGCATGTAAATTCGGGGATCCACTATGGAGGGAAAGCAATGAAAAGAAGAGCATTTGATTCTGATCACTTCATTTCAAGAATCCATTAATGTGGCTTTCAATTCATTAAGAAAAATTTGAAATCGTGGAGAATTCATTCTGCCCCTTTTTCTTCCAACAAATTCTGCAAAACAGAGTATTGGAATATAATGGGAGACCATTCCTTGTGTGGGGAGTTTTTGTTAATTAGATTAATGAAACTATCGTAAGAATAAGATGGCTATGTGAAATTGAGATAATACTCCCTCTGTCCCAAGTAAATTGTCCACATTTTCTTTTTCGTCTGTCCCACAATATTAGTTCACTTTCCTAAAATAGTAAATTTTCTACACTCATCAAAAAAATATTCATCCCACTAACTCCCACTACCACTCACATGCATTGGTTATCGTGCCCGGTCAAATGTGGACAATTTGACCGGGACGGAGGGAGTATTACAATTGGTATGTGTATTCTTAAATAAAGGAAATTGTAATCGAGGAGTTGGGATTGGAATCTTTCACAAGAGTTATATGATGGGCATTTATACCTCATTTTACAGCATTTATTCGTTTATTGATAAACCACTAACTATATTGGATTTGGCGTTAATCATGCGATTTGATGCATGAGGTGAGGGCAAATCCACATTTCCCAAACTTGAATGGCATAGTCTAGCCGCTCATCAAATCCTCTATTCCACAATAGTGTTCCATTTGGTGCTTCATTGTTTCGATTTTTAATTTTAATTAATATTTTTACGAAAACAAAAACCAAGTATAATATAATATAGTCTTATTGATTTTTAAGAACAAAAGTCAAAATTTTATAAGAACATAAATCTATATATATACGGAAAGAGATCCTTTGCAGTTTGCCCAAAACACAGCACGGTGCTTTGGTGTTGTGCACCTCTAATATGATGCCATGTCATCATTATCATTTTTTTTTAATTTTCTTTGTTTTTTCAATATAGTTTATAGTTATAATATTATAAAAGTTAAGTCATGATAATTATCACTAATTATGGTAATTGGATAATAATATAATTTAATCTTCAATATAAATAAAGACTTAAAAATAATTATTTTTTTAAATTTAATTATGAAATATGAGTAATAATTTTAGTTATTGTAACACAAATACTAATAAATAAATACAATTTTTATACTAAAAATATCAAAATTTAAATTATGAAGAATCAAATGGTATCTGTAACAAAATTATAAAACTCAATTATATAAAAACAAGATTAAATTGTTAAATAAATTTTAAAAAAAATAAAATATAATATCACCGTATAAGAAATTGTGTGCCTAGTTGATTAGTATATTTATTTTATAAATATTTATTTATGATTCATTATTTTTAAGGAGGAATAAATTAGGTATTATTATTTAATTATTATAATTAGTGGTAATTATAATAATTAACTTTTACAATGTTGAAATATTGATTATACTTAAAAAATAAAAGAAGATGGAAAAAAAAAATAAAAAGGTTACGTGGCATCATTTTAGGGATGCACAGCACCATGCTGTGTTTTCCCCATACTGCAGAATATTTCTTTCCATATATATACTAAAGCAAAGAAGTGGAAAAATAATCGTTCCCTCCAAAATTATAGAAAAAAGTGTATCTATATTTTTAAACTAAATTGGTTAAAAATTTTGAGGTAGTAGAGTTGAAATAAGGTGTTGATTTAAGGTCTCTCTTCATTTAAGAGGTATTGAGTTCAAGTCTCACCTACATCATAGAAATAAATAAATTGATTTTAATTTCTTTAACATAAAAATTACTTCAATTATTTTAAAATAAAATGATGGGAACAATTATTCCATCAAATGAATTTTTTATTTTATTTAAATACATTGTGATTAATTAAATATAGTCGGTCTTATTTTTAATTTCTATATTCCATAATAAAAGACAATTATCTCTATTAATTGTCAACAAAATATTTTATTTTTTTACCAATATTTCAATAATTTATATAATTTCGGTAATCAAGCAATAATTAAATTTATACAATAACATGCAAACCTAAATGATGATTAAAAATAAAATTATTTTAAAATTATATTTTTCAAAAATTGTAAGATAGTAATATTTAATAAGTTTAATAAATTAATAAGATAAATTAATATAACATTAATAAATTTATTATTTATATTTATAATTTATATAATCTTTTATAACTTATATATTAATTTTTGTAAATCCGATACAAATTAATTATTTTTATAATTTAAAATATTAAATTATATGTAATATGTACTATAACCAAAAAATAAGCAACTCATTAATGTAATTATATATATTTATTGAAATTTATATATAAAATTATAGCCAAATTAAATATCACATTTTATTTTATAACTTTAAGTTAAATTAGTAAAAGAATATACATAAGTTAACTTTTAAAATGTGGGTACATCAGTTCGATTTTTTCTGTTTTATTTTTTTTAGTATTTTTATTTTATGCTAAAATATATAAAAGTGAGTATATCAGTTTGACTTTTTTATGTTACATAAAATTAGCATTATTTATATATTAAAAATATAAATCATGGGTACACCAATTTTATATTTTATTTTATTTAAATTATAATTTATTAATTTATGTTAAAAATATAAAGTGTGGGTACATTAGGTTGAAAACTTATATCCTTTATCATATCTATCAAACACATAACTATTGTAAATATAATATTTACACCTAAAAGTGACATATATTGGTTTACTAAAATCAAATGCTTGATATATTTACAATTTCTTAACAATACTTCAATCTAATAATTTTGTGCAACAGACGGTGAAATAATAATCTATAAATATATTAAGTTAAGTCGTGTACATAAATGTTTCCGATTTATTATTTATTTAATCACATAATTTGTTGCAACAAACATAAATTTAATCTTGCATATTTATTGTTTGAGAATAAACTCCACATTCTATATCCCTTCCCCACAAACACACACACGCAAGTCACCACAAATATGGGTAAAACCATGCAAACTTAATTTATATACACAAAAATAATAAAAGTTCGATAAACACATCTCATTTTCTTCTACAATGTTTATACTTTCTGTATATCTTTTATTTCAATATTTTCCTTTGATTCTACATAAAAGCATGGTGAAAAATTCTTTGTGAATCTAATTCATCCAATTTTCAAGTTCCACCTGAAAATAAATCATCATGGAAGCATTCTTACGTTTAAGCAAAAAGATAAGTAATTTCGACACTTTTTTCTGCGAGTCTTTCTCCCTAAGATTGTATTAATTTATGTGACTAAACTATTCAAAAATCTTTATATTCACTGTATTTGTTTTATTTCACAATTTTTCTTTGAATCTATAGAAAATCATGATTATTTCTTATGTGGTTGAAATTCATCAAAATTTTCAAGTCCCACATGAAATGAAATCATCATGTAAATATTCTTATATTTCAGCAAAAAGATTTCACAAACTTGAAATTAAATTAAATGGACTGTGCTGCAAGGAATTTCGACACATTTTCATTACACTGCGAATCTTTCTATTTGAGATCGTTTAAATTTATGTAAATAAATTGTTTAAAAAATATTCATTGAAAAAAAAAGATTTTTTTTATAAAAATAAAAAAAATGTCTATTCAAACTTTCAAGAAAGTATTGTGAAAACTAATTATAAAATTGATCAAGAAATAGGAGCACTATTGAGAGGATGAGAAAATTTAAAAAAGAATTTGAAGTTAATTTATAAAAATGATTTGAAGAAAGTATAAAATATAATATGCTTATTGTAGAATCCAAATACTTTTCAAATATGTTTTGAAATCAAGACAAATAAACTGGAAGAATAAGAAAAATTCTGAATTAATTCAAGGACGGGTCAATGTTGGTTGTCAATGCAATATTGGGGAAACGAAAAACTTGGAGCAAGTAAGGATAGACATGACTGTTTTGAATACAGTGAGGCTAATGAAGAAAATCATCGTATACTTAAATATGGTATTGGATTTGGTGCACTATAATTAGTCAAGTCCTGTGTAATTTTATGTAATTAGTTTTATAAGAATAACTAAATACTATATTGTAGAAAAGGGAAAATATTTGATGTTATTTGAATTAAATTTTTTTTAAAGTTTTGTTTCAAATATTGTTTAATATTAAATTGTGAATTAAAATATAATTTGTTACATGTTAAATCAAATTATAATTTGCAAAATTATATACTTTTGAACAAATATTAACTATTACGAGGAATGAAGAAGTAAAAATATAGTTGTCCTCTTCGTATTACGATATCACGACATATTAGAATAGTTTTAGTATTTTAACAAACTTAGTGATCTCTTAAAACTAAAAAAATATGGTATTTTTAATAATATTTAATAAAATAATTTTGTGCAACGCACGGGTGAAATACTAATTATAGTTATAAATTAATAAATTTTAATAATCAAATTTAGTTAAAAATTGAAAAATAATTACTAAAAAATATTATATACCCTAATTGGGTGGGATGAACCCGATGATTGAACTTATAAAATTAATCCAAATTATAATAAATTAAGATTATAAAAAACGATTACATAATAATTAATAATTTTAATATTGGAGAAAGGAATGGAACACAGATACTGGGATAGAGGATCTCATGCCTCGCGTGCGGATCAAATCTTTAGTTTCACTTAATTTGTCTTGATTACTAATTTTAATTTAATGTTTTTAAGAAAACAAATATAAAGTATCATACAATATATTCAAATTGATTTCTAAGAATATAACTCAAAATTTTTATAAGAACATAAATTATAGTTATGAATTAATCAATTTTAATAATCAAATTTTAGTTAAAAATTGAAAAATAATTACTAAAAAATATTTTATGCCCTAATTGAGTAGAATGAAGCCTACGAATGAACATATAAAGTTAATACAAACTATAACAAATTAAAAATATGAAAAAATATGAAATAAAAATTAATAATTTTAATAGTGAAATAGAATGTGGAACATAAAAAAATGGGACCTGTGATCTCAAGTGACAGTCGTTACAAGCTCCGCATATTGGATTCGGATCCGCTATTAGTGATCCCCGGGTGTTTGGCTCCGTGAAGGCGCTAGCTGGATCCGTCGAAGGTTTTTACTGAGGCTTCGGGTCGGAATATCTCTTATTCCCTCCGTCCCACTCTATTAGTCCCATTTTTTTTTAACGTCCCATTTATTAGTTTTATTATCAAAAATAGTAAATTAATCTACACTCATCAATAAAACACTAATTTATCTTATTTCTATGTCATAGGTTATTGTACCAAAAGTAAACGGCACTAATAGTGCGGGACGGATGTAGTATATGACTGTAAGGCTTGAATGCGGTTGTTGGGCTAATTCAGCGGGTTATGGATTGCACTTGAACATGTGGGCTTCATATATTTTAGGACAAATTATATTTGACCCGCCCAACATTATTGTTTTACTTTTTCTTTATTATTATATCAGCTTCGCATATTTCCTAAATCTTGTGGTACACTTTTTCAGCTTCTTAGTTTGAACAAGATCTGTAAATTGCTACACAACTTTTGCTCGCTTTTTCTTTCTTTCGGAGGGAATAAAGGATCGAATATATGTGGAGAGTTTAGTCATCGTCAACTCACATGGATTTTATTCGCAATTATCTTGCCTATATAGATTGTTTCAACATTTTCATATTCTTAGATCGAATACTTTTTCCTTTTTTTTTGGGTTTCTTCACCAAGGTCAAATGCGTTTTAGCTCGTCAAAATTTGGAGGAGCACTTTAGATCTCGGAATGCAGAAATTAAATTACTTTGATTATAAATTATTCATGAGTTCAAGAATAAGAAATGGATATAATCAATTTAAAAATAAATCAAAATTGATTTATGAACTTGGATTCGTAAAAAAAAAAAAAGAAGATGTCCATTTTAGCTATCAAATCTATTTTGTGCAATACTATTTATGATAGGGCAGTTATGCACAAAAATTGAATAGAAATATGTTCCTTTAGTTCTCAATCCCATAAATAATTGATTATAGGCAAAATAATTTAACCACAAAATAATACAAATAGTAATATCACCAAGATTTTCAACAAAAATTAAATGAACTAATTACAGTAGAAACTTTATTACATAGAATAAAATAGATCCAGGAAATTACAAGAGTCTGATACATGGTTACATTGGCGCATCATAAAATCCACAACATCACAAGAGGTAATAAATAACCTCGTCAATTATTACAAACACATCTAACTCTTGTTGTCATAAAACAAGAGTGGGCTGAAGCTTAGGCAGTTTGAACAGTAGCTGTTTCAGCAGCAAGTTGGGCAATCTTGCTCTGAAGCTCTTCTTTCCTGGCTCCCACAACCTTGTCCACCACCTTTCCATCCTTGAGGAACAGAAACGTCGGCATTGCCTCGATTTTGTACTCCTCAGCAATGCTCTGCACATTCAATCGAAGATAAAATCTTAATGTTGATTCGATCAAGACACACAATTGAGGAGATGTTTGCATAAGTTTATATGTACCTTGAGCTCATCAACGTCCACCTTCAAGAATAGAACTTGGGGCATCTTCTTGGCTATCTCTGCCAGAATTGGAGCGATGAAACGGCATGGCCCGCACCAGGAAGCCGTGAAATCGATCACCACCTTAACACAAAGATATGGTTTCATCCCATCAAAAACCCAAGTAGCATAAGCAGCAAAACAGGAAAATTTGACATTCTCGATGGTTAAGGTAATGAAAATGGCCGTTTACTCTGCCTTGTGGCTTTAATTTTTCCATGCATAGGATTGAGTATTTGAAGGATTATTACAAGCTCAAAGTTGTTCAGCAATCCATGCCATTTTGATAAATCCGAGCTATCACACATTTAAGTGTCCCAAAAAGAAGACTATCCTAATCAAATCTCATCAATTAATGGCAAGCATTTAATCAGTCAAATCTGCTAAAGCTATGAGTGATATTTGAATTCAACAATTAGCAAATTTTCAACTTTTAACTAGACAACAAATCAAAATATTCCATAAAATCCTGATGATTAACCATGGCCTTGTTCATAATCTAATTATGCTCAAATGAACTGGCAAAATCTAGCACGCAGATACGCCGATACATTTCTTTCCTTATTAGTGATTACCAACAATTAAGCATGAATCAAAATCAGGGGATCGAGGTAAAAAAAACAGCAAGCCAGCAGCTAAGGACCTCGCGACAAACGAAGGAAAATGGCACAACGTTCCAACACAATAAACATGTCTAATCAATTCAAACAAGAATAGAACAAACGGATACAACAAATTCAAAAAAAAAAAAAAAAAAAAAAAAAAAGGACAGATAATAACATGAAAAATAGCAATTAAATTACCAATTTCTTGGAATCAACACCCTTGGCGAATAGCTCGTTCCACTCGTCGACGGAGTGGCAGCCAATCACTTGTCCCTCTTCCACAGTAGCCATTTTTTCTCTCTCTAGCACTTGAAGAATTCACAAGACTTTCACGCCCTTTTTTATCGTAAAACAAACAAACAATGCGTTCGTTGCAAGCAGGGAATAAGGGAGGAGAGAAGAGAGCAATGCAATTTATAAACCCAAATGGGAGAGTAAAATGACGATTGTGCCCCCCGCGTGGAGGATAGAGCTTAGAAAATAGAAATGATGCTGTGACGTGTGGTGGGATGTCATTGACTTTGTAGAAGCAACGGCCACGATTTCATAAGGGAAATATTTAAAATTATTCGGCAAATATTGGGAAATTTGATATTCCTTGCAGGATAAGAATCACGTTTCGAATCTTCGAGAAGTGTGAATGTCCGCTACTTTGGATTATTATTCTGGTGAGAACAGACGCAAGCGCTTCTCATTTAATTGCAAGTGGATATTTATAAATTTTTGGAATATTATTAGGATTTGAAAAATATTTAATTATTAATTTAAAATATGAAAGATAATTAAAATTTAAAATCTCAGAAACTTAATTTTTTTTTAATTTACGACACAATAGATCGTAATCCTGAAATTAATATTCAGTTCTGAGTTGAAATTTAAATTATCTCTTAAGTTTTGGAACAACAACAGTCTTAAAATTTATACTCCCTCCGTCCCACTTCAATTGCCACATTTCCTTTTTTTTTTGTCTTATTTAATTATCCACTTACTTAAAATAAAAAATTAATATTCACCCACTAATAAAATACTAATTTTCTCTATCTCTACTTGTATTAGTTATTGTGTCAAAATTAAAATGGACAATTCATCCAGGACGAAGGGATTATAAAACTTATCAAGACCTGTGTCTATTTGATATCACAATAAAACAATCCTTCTCCTTTTTCTCTTGCTGAATTTTTCATTTTATATATATACTAGATTTGCACCCGTGCGTTGCACGAATTAAATATTTAATTATATTAAAATATAATTATAATATTACATATTTAAGTACGTATGTATATATTAATATCTTTATAATATAGTTTTTTATATAATACATCCAACTATATATATAAATGTTAAAAAAATCAAAGTAAAAATATAAAACACAAGGCTTATAAAAAAAAGAGTTTCTTTTACAAAATTAACCTACCAAAAAATTATAATTGTATTATTTTTTTTAGCACATAGTTGTATTGTTTTAAAATAGAAAATATTAAAAGTCTAGTGTTTATTGAAAATGACACATATCATTTTGTTGACATTGTTATTATTGTTTATTGACCATATGTATATGTTTAATATAAAAACATATAAAGTAAAATAAAATTGATGTGATGTGATGATTCACTTGCATTATGCGCGAACAAAATATATAATGTCTTAGTTTATTACATTAAAAAATAATTTAAAAAGTTATATATCTTAACATTTTTAGTGATTCTTTTTAAATTGACCATATGTATATGTTTAATATAAAAACATATAAAGTAAAATAAAATTGATGTGATGTGATGATTCACTTGCATTATGCGCGAACTAAATATATAATATCTTAGTTTATTAGATTAAAATATAATTAAAAAAGTTATATATCTTAACATTTTTAGTGATTCTTTTTAAATATATTTTATTTTTATTCATCAATATTACATTTAATATATTATAATATAAATTAATTTTTATATTACACGTCAAACTATATATAGAAGCTTAATAAAAATTAAAAATTATATCAAGCATGGTTTATGAGAATTTATTTAAATATTATTCCTTAAAAAATATTATACTTGTATTATTTTAAAAAATAGTAAATATAAAAAATAGTGAGATAATATTTTAAATAGAATAAATAATTATTATTGATTGTATATCTACATTATAATAGAATAAATATAATAAAAATTAAAATAAGAAAAAGTTTAGGTAGGTACAATTTTTTTTGCTACTTTGATTATATATATATATATATATATTGATTATAATAGAGGAAATATAAAATAGAATAAAATAAAATAATAAAATTTATGTTGATGTGATAGTTTTGGCGGGAAAAATGGCAAAATTGTAATAAGAATGAACTATTCTCCTTTAGTATATATATAGATAATTTTATAATAATAATAATAATAATAAGAATCCAATTGATATTCTTATATTTAGTTGCATTACATAATCTACTTTTTTTAGCTGGATAAGAAATCTAGCAAAGTTGACAGTTGACACACACATTTATGTCACATTCTAATGTTGCAATAATGATGCTGGTGTTTTTTTTTTAAATCAATTTTATTTCGAACTTGATGGTTAATACGTCTAGGAATTGTGTTCATCAATTTTTATTTTTCCCCATTTTCAGAAAATATTTAAAAAAGGGCTGGAATATTAGGGGTTTGGTTGGTGGGTTTCGGAATGAGGGAATTGAATAATTTCGAAACCCACTGTTTGGTTAAAGGGTATGGGAATAAGAAAATGAGAATGATACTCAAATACTTGGGAATCACCAAAACCCTCCAAAATGGTGGTTTTCATTTTCATTCCAATATCTCATTACCAAAATTATTTATTTCATATTATTTTATAATTATTTTCTTATTTATTTATTTTTATAATATTACTCTAAAATATTTTGATAATTATATTATTTTATAATATTATATGTTATTATAATTATATATTATTATTTTAATATATTAAAACAATAATATTATTATATAATCATTTATTTTTATCTTAATTTTATATTTTATAAAATAAATAAGAATATAAATATATTATTTATTTATTTTATTATGATTATATTTTCTTAATTTTTATTATTAAATTAATTATTTATTTCTTATTTTTTTTAATACATTTTATTTATAATTATTTTCTTATTTATTTACTCTTTCTTTTTTTAATAATATTTTTTATAATTATATTATTTATAATATTGTATGTTATTATAATTATATATTATTCTTTTTAATATATTATAATAATATTATAAAATCAATCATTTATTTTGTATCTTAATTTTATATTTTATAAAACAAATAAGAAGATAAATAGATTATTTATTTATTTTAATATGATTTTATTTTGTTATTTTTTATTATTAAATTAATTATTATTTGTATAACAATTTGATTATTTTATAAACCTATAAACTTAAAAAATAAATCATCAGAATAGAAAATGATTCCAAAACCCATCTAGTAAACCAAACATCAGAATTGAGAATGATTCCCAAAATTTAAACCCATACTCATTCCCTCTACTATCAAATTCATACCCATAGTGATCCCGACAGTTAAACCAAACGCTCCCTTAGTTTATTCGCAAAATTCTAAAGGCCAAATATGCAAAATAGTTCAAATTATACATAGTTTTCCACATTTAGTACAAACTATAGATTATTTCAATTAAACAGTCCAATTATTCAAGATTATGTAGATATAGGACCAAAATTTTCAGGTAATGATAATTAACTAAATTCACTAAATCTCACGTCATTACTAATTGTTGTGTATGAAACACACTAGTGCAAGTGCACACTGTCACAAATAATAATAAAATGGAATATCCTTCGAGTATCGATCCACAGGGAAGGGGTAAGGTGCACAAACACTCAACTTGATTTAATTGATGAAGAAAAATGAGTTGATGGGGTTAATGAATCTAGGCATAATTGAATAGAAAAATAACAGCAAGCATATAAACACGGGATGACAAAAACAGGGGAGATATGATACGAACAAACTTAGCGAATTCTTTAATCGATTGATAAAAATGACCTAGGCTATGGAATCACTTGCTTCAGATAGTCATGCTACAACATTGCAACATCACAGAGTAAGGTTGCTGCCAAATTTAATGTTCCCAGCTAGATTTTCCAAAATAGACGAGATAGCTATCCTTAACATAATTTAGCATATTCCTATGCCCCAAATTCAAATTAAGTCCAGCACCCTTTACAACTCTCTTAGGCATTTAAGCAAACACAACATTTACATATTCCTATGCATATATATATTGTAGCATTCAAGATTTCTACTCATAATCCTAATTTTTCTCAAATCAAGATTAAGCATAAATCACAACCACAAGCTCCCACAAGAGTTGCAATTAAGAGAATTAAATCTTCAAATGCTCAAAACTCTATGCCATTAACAACAACGTCGCATATAAATCCAACACAAGCAAGATTCATCCATAGACAATGTCAAGTTAATTTAGCTCATATTTACAAGGGAAGGAGCTAAAATCATTCTTAAAATCCTTGAACTCATAACTAGTTTATGAAATTATAGATAAGATGACAAGAAGAGGCTCCCCTTCGATCGACCAAAATGAGAAGCAATTCCTCACTCCCGAGCTGGGTTCACGGCAGTAACACACCTCTTCTTTCTTCGATTTCCTCCCAGCTGCCTTCACTTTCCTTCAGTCGATCTCCCCTTCTTGCTGAAAAATATGAGCTCCCGTAATGTGTCTCCTCCTAGATAAGCTGATGCTGAAACATGATTCCTCTCTGCTGCAGCACCAGACTTCTCCAAGAAACCCCAGCTACACCTTCAGCTCCCTTATTCTACCTTCAGCTCCCTCTCTCCAGCAATGGAGAGTTTTGAACGACGAAGCTCCCTTTTCTCTCTCTTCTCAAGCTTTTATACCTCTCCAAATTAGGTATTTTTCCTTTTTTGGTTGTGTTTCCAACTTTGCTCTCCAAAATTTGTGTTAATTTCAACACTTTTCTACCTTCCAAATCAGCAAATTAGCTTGTTTCCACGTCATCCAGCTGGTCTTGACTCGAGTTTGACTAAATTCTGCTGAGCACGCCATGCTATTGCATCATTTTCCATGCTCCAGCACAAGCTTTAAAAACAGGGGAAATTTCCTGCACGGGCTTTTTAACTCCAAATCCTCCAAAAATAATATTATTTAGTCTAAAATACGGAATAAACATAAAAAGACACTAACACCTAAATAGTAGACCAAAAGCACGAATAATGAACAAAACACAACTCAAATCTCTCTAAACCAAGCTAAAATAGGAGAAATATAACTTTTTTACCAGAGTTATCACCCCCCAAACTTAGCTCGTTGATCGTCCTCGAGCAACAAAAAGAGAAAAGAAGACTTAAAAGAAACAAGTTGGAATTCCCAATCATGCTAGCTCATGCTCCTACAACTCTCAGCACAGTTGAAAAGGACTTGGGACTCAATTATCAAAATAGCATCTAATCATCTCAAGACTCTTCCTATGAGTTTAACATCTCATTTCTATCATGCTTCAGCATCTGAATCTCAAAACAGCACAACACATCATTACAATTACCAAGTCAAATTGATCAAAATCAACTCCACAACTCAAGTAATGCTCATGATCATCATGCTTACTTATTTTTACTTCAAGTAACTCATAACAACCTCTCTACTAATGAAAATTACACCACAAAGGACCAAAAGGACTTTATTGGCTTATAATGTGGGCTAAGGTTAAGGTCGGGAATATTTGGATAGAGTGAGTAAATCGAGAGCACTAGTGAGTTCTACCACTTATTTAAGAGGACTTAAACAATTAGAACCACAACCCCAAGTGAGAAGAAGAAAGCCCCTATTATTACACAAAATGAAATAACAAAAACAAAAATAAAAAATTACACCCTTATTTCACTCTCTTTTTTTTCGAATTTCTCTCGAATTTTTTTTCTTTCGACTTATTTTGGGCATATATTTGCCACACATTTTTTGATTTCCTCAATTTTTCTCTCGTCATTTTTTTCTTCTTTCTTTATTCACACGTCAACAAGAAAATGAAACGAGATACTAAACTCTGAAATAAAATAAACCCGAAACAAACACGAGACAAACCCGAAACGGGAGCACCCCCCAAACTTAAGGACGGACATTGTCCTCAATGTCGAAAGGCCGAACTCACCAAAGTGCTCATGATGAGGGTTGATATAATAAAGGAAAAAATGGTATATAAAGATAGGGAAAGGAAGAAATCAAGTGCACACACTAGTGCAAGTGCACACTGGCACAAGTAATAATAAAATGAAGTATCCTCCGAGTATCGATCCACAGGGAAGGGGTAAGGTGCACAAACACTCAACTTGATTTAATTGATGGAAACAAATAGGTTGGTTGGTTTAATTAATCTAGACATGATTTTAAATGGAAAATAACAACAATCATATAAACAGGGAATGACAAAACAGGGGAGATATGATACGAACAAACTTAGCGAATTCTTTAATGAAATGAGAAAAACGACCTAGGCTATGGAATCACTTGCTACAGATAGTCATGCTACAGCATTGCAACTACATAGAGTAAGGTTGCTGCCAAAATTAATATTCTCAACTAGATTTTCCAAAATAGGTGAGATAGTTATCCTTAACTTAATTTAGCATATTTCTATGCCCCAAATTCAAATTAAGTTCAACACCATTTATAACTCTCTTAGGCATTTAAGCAAACACAACATCTACATACTCCTATGCATATATATTGTGTAGCATTCAAGATTTCTACTCATAATCCTAATTTTCCCAAATCAAGATTAAGCATAAATCACAACCACAAGCTCCCACAAGAGTTGCAATTAAGAGAATTAAACCTTCGAATGCTCAAAACTCCATGCCATTAACAATAACGTTGCATACAATTCAACACAAGCAAGTTTTATCCATAGCCACGCTCAACTAGTTTAGCTCATATTTACAAAGAAAGGAGCTGAAATCATTCTTGAAATTCTTAAACTCATAACTAAATTCTGGAAATTAAAGATAATGGAACAAGAAGAAGCTCCCATTCGATTGACCAAAACAAGGAACGATTCCTCAATTCCGAGTTGGCTTCATGGCGGTTGAGCTAAGATGGCTCGTCGCTCTTCTCTTCCGGTCTTCCTTCCAGCTGCCTTCGTTGCTCCTCAACCGATCTCCTCTTCTCGCAGCCAAAATGAGAGTTCCCGTAATGAGTATGGTGAAAATGAAAAAATGGGGCAAAGGGTAATTGAAAATGAAAGGAGCAGTTTAGGCTCAAAATAAACAACAATGACCTAAATCGTATCTAAAGTGGTATAAATCACATTCCGCCTCAAGGCAACTACAAGCAATTAAAGGTAAATACTCACACTTGCAAAACTATATCATGAAACCAATAAAAATCAATCGACCGAGTAAGGTAATGAAGTTTTCAAAACAATTTTCCAAGAACATGAGATCAGATAAAAACATTTCAAGAAATAAAATTTTAAACCTAATGAACAATCGAGAGATGAAAATCAACTAATCAACAATGGAATCACAAGCAACATTGAAACAAAAAGAAGCCATCATCGAAATAGAGCAGAGCAGCAAGATCGAAAAACCAACAACAAGAAACCTAAAAAAAGAGAATAAATGCGAACATGGGTCTACCCAATTAACTATAGCAAAACACCAACAAACAACACCAACAGTACCACAGAAGTGAAAGAGTAATTAGGTACAGACCCAGCAGAAAAGAAAATAAAGTGTCGCAAAAGAAACTAAGTTTAAAGAGGATTAGGGAGGAAGGATAAACCACAAGCAGCTATGTCTCGGCCGACGGAACTCCCACTTTCACATTTTTCAGAAACTTGATCAGGCGGTCATCCAGAAGCTTGATCAATCATGTGTTCTTGTAGCACTCAGCCTGTATGGCACCAACTACCTCACGGAGCAATCACAGCTCAGCAAGCACCGGGTTTGGCATCTTCCGCAGGTGCAGCCGATGAAGAACAAGTTAGAGCAGCATCAAGTTTACGGTTGGATTTTGGTGGCTGGGATTGTACCGGAGAATCATGGCTGGCATGCCAACGCTGCAGGCGGATGATGTTGATTTCAGTGGCACCTAAATCCTTCGCTTCAGTATCCAACGTGAGCACTCCAGCTGATATGTGTGTAAAATGACCTATTTTTCGATGTGTAAGCGTGCATGTTTGTGGCCATTTTACCCTCATATCATATACTTTTGTTGTTCTTTTGTCTTGTTTTCGTGTTTGAAATGTTGTAGGACGTGTTTTGAGCATAATATGGCATATTTGGTGGAGTTTTGGAGGAAAATCGTCTGAGTTTGAAATCTGAGGAAGTTAGGTTCGTCTGAGCGGAGCGAAAGGAGAGTTTTGGAGGCTTGGAGGAGTCGCCCGAACGAGCGAAGCAGGCTCGGCCGAGCTGAGCCGGACAGAGGGCTCGCTCAGCCGAGCAGTGCAGGCTCGACCGAGCTATGCTGACAGATAGCAGGCTCGGTCGAGCGGTTCTAGCTCGGCCGAGCCAGAACGTGCCTCCCAACTTCCCACGGTTTCCAGGAAGGCTCGAGCGAGCTAATTTTGGCTCGGGCGATCCGAGGCCCTGCTTGCTCGCCTATAAAAGGGGGAAAATCAGTTAATTGAAAAGCTTATTGGCAAAATTGGAATAACCGTCACGATACTTTTCCCTAGATTCATCTCCAAACCTCTCCCCAACCAAAATCAAGGTGAATCAAACCACATTCCATCCTTTTGGTGAAGATTGAAGAAGGAAGAGAGGTAGATTGGATTCAAAGAAGACAACCGAAGAAGATCAATCGTTGACCTTGAAGTTTTGTAATGAATTCTCTCAATTCTCAATTTGTTTTGTACTTAACTCAAGGTATGGAGAACTAATTTCATTAGTGAGTGTTGTATAACTGATATTGTGATGGATTGAATCGATTATGCTTGTTTACTTTCCTATGAGGGGTTGATTTGCACTTGAGCTTGTTTCTTGCCTATTAGGTGTAGGTAATAGCCAGCCTTTAGGTAGTTGACGTGAACATTGCAGCCAACACGCGGACGGAATCGTCGTGATAAGTGCATAATCTTATAATTCTAGTTCCAATCCATGTGCGGTGCTAGGATTGTAGGGTGATAATTGACGGTCGATTGGGAGTGGCCTAGGAGTTAATAACGTAGCTGTTTGCAATTCCTAGTGTCATCTACCGCTAGTTATCCGTAGCAAGTGACTAGTGACATTAGAGTCGGTTGCTCAACCTCATAGGAATTAAAATTTGTTTGCAACATAACTTGGTTTAATTCGGAACAATTGAAGTTTACAAACACTCACTATCTTCTAAGATTGTCGGATTTGTTATCTTAATCTACCTAAATCATTGATAGAATTACATGATTGGAGAAGTTAGCAATTTGTTTAATAATTGATTGTTTGCATTTAAAGCTTAGTTTACGATTCATTGCCTAGATAGATGAAAATCAACGACTTTTGAGTAACCTAGCTATTGCTACCCTTCAATTGAGTAGATGATATCCACTTGAGCGAATTAGAAAAGAGACCGATTGATAAATTTAACGTGTTAATTGTGTCTGCTTCATGCAGCTATCACATTTTTGGCGCCGTTGTTGGGGAATCTTTTAGTAGGTCTTGTGGAATTATTGAAAGTTGAAGTATGGTATGCTAGGTGTTTGAGAAAATGCTTGTGTGAATAGTGTTACTAACATTGTTTTGATTGTTATTTGTGTTTGTTTGTTTTTGTTGAATTGTTTTACTTGTAATTAGTTTTGTGAATTTCTCCTTGGTGGTTTATGATCACACGATCGAAGGCTAGAGAGATCGAGGAAAGGAAATTCCGAGAAAGAACAGAAAATATTCAAATCGAGTTTGATATGGCTAAACAAGGAGAGGACACGATTAGGATAGAAGAGTTGGAAAGGCAACTCAAGTTGATGAAAGCTATGATCAATGAGAGGAATGGTCTGAGGAGACCATTACAAAATCTTTTTTGACCTCAAGGGGAGCCGATTACGGGAGGTTTTCGGTTAGGAGTAAATGCTACGCAGTTTGAGATAAAGCGGCAATTGGTCCAAATGATACAAAACAACCAATTTAGGGGGCATGTGACCGAGGATCCTAATGTGCATATATCTCGATTTTTGGAGATTACGGATACAATAAAGATCAACCAAGTCCCTCAAGATCAAATACGGTTGCGGTTGTTCTCATTTTCCTTGAGGGATGGAGCAAGAAATTGGTTTGAAGGATTGGATAAATCAAACATTGCTTCATGGGAAGAATTAATGGAAAAGTTTCTATTCAAGTTCTTTCCGCCGAGTTTGACTTTGAAGAGGAGAGCCGACATAATATCTTTTGGACAAAGGTATGATGAACCACTTTATGAAGCGTGGGATAGGTTTCGTGAGCTACTTCGGAAATGTCCAAGACATAGTCTCTCTAGGAGTCAACAAATTTGCCAATTCTATGGAGGATTGAATTATGATACGAAGGTGATGTTAGATGCTTCATCGGGAGGAGCATTTCTTGATCTTGAAGAGGAAGAAGCTTGGAGAACTATTGAGAAAATGGCTGAGAATAGTTTCCATTGGCCTAAGGAACGCAATGATTATCGATCGGTTAAGTCGGTAAATAAGGCCAAGGAAAGTGAGGAATTCAAAGAGCAATTGGCAGTCATGCAAAAGAAGCTTGATGCATTGTCTACATCGGGAAATAGAAATGAGGATATGATGGTAGTTCGGCATGAAGAGTCGCATCTGGAGAGTTTGAATTTTGTGAATCAAAGAATGGGGTTCAATGCTCGTCCCCAATATAATCTGCCGGGAAAATGTATTACCATCCGTCCAACTGATTTCACCCGAATCTTTCCTATGCTAATCCAAACAATGCTCTCAATCCTCCATTACAAATTGAAGGGGGAAGTAGTGGTCAAGGATATGCTGGGGGAAATAGTAGGTATGCAAACCAAGAACCGAGGAGGAATTTTAATGAAGAAATGGATAAGAGATTTGAAAAGTATGATGGCATGTTTGCTGAAATCCAACTTCAAATTTCTTCGATTGCGAAGCAATTGAGTAGTAAGCACCAAGCAGGGAAATTTCCGAGTGATACGGAAGTGGTGCAAAAGAAAGGTTGTAACATGGTAGAAGGTGAAAGTAGGATGGAGGAAAACTTGGAAGTGATGACCCCTAAGATTGAAATGGGGGAAGTTGAAGAAGAGTTGAAAGTAGACATTGAAGAAGAAAAAGAGGCTGAAGTAGAAATTGAGAACAAAGAATCAGAAAAGGATGAGCAAACTGAGAACGTGAGTTTCTTTGATTATGTGAAGAAAGGTGACATCGAAATGCCTTTACCGGAGGAGATAGAAAGGGTACCTATGTTGGATAAGTTAGTTGGAGGAGAAGAGATCTTGGATAGTAGCACTTGTGAACTTGAAGAGAAGAATATTGCTAGTAAAAAGGAAGATCCCGGAGGTTTTGTGATTGGATGTAAGATAGGTGAAACTTGTATTGAGAAGGCTTTGTGTGATTCGGGAGCTAGCATCAATATCATGTCGTGGGACTTGTATAAGGAATTGGAGGTTGGAAGCTTAAAACTTACAAGCCAAGTCCTTCAATTGGCGAACCATGCTCTATTTTGCCCAAAGGGGGTTGTTGAAGATGTTCACGTGGAAGTTTTGACATTTACCTTCCCGGGTGATTTTCTTGTCGTAGATATGAAGAATAAGGGGGGTATACAACTAATCTTCGAGAGACCATTTTTGCACACGGCCGATGCTTTATTTGACATGAAACATGGTGAACTTACATTCCGTTGTTGTGGCAAAGAAGTGGTGTTTTCTTTACCTCCGAAGAATGTGGATGTTTGTGAAGTTGAGAAAGCTGGAAAAAAGAAGAGGATGAAGGATGTGCTAGATCCGGGTTTAAAACTTATGAGTGAGGATAATGAAGTCTACAAAGATCCGGGGGATGAGGATGAACTTGATCAAAATCGAATGAAGAAAGCTCGAGTGGATACGGATCCACCTAGGAGCGCAAGAAGGAAGCTTCTTTTTCCAGAGGATCACACGGTGATAAGCCAAGGTATGAGTTTGGGTTCAACACCCTTTGATCACGATTGACACTGAAGTATGATCGTTGAGCTTTCGACGTTAAACAAGCGCTTATTCGGAGGCAACCCAATGTTTAAATTTTGTTACTTTGCATTTTTGAATAATTGTTTGTTATTAATTTTTGTTGAATAATCTGCTTTGTTGTTGTGAAGGGTTCCTAATTGTTTGTGGTGCTACACTTTCATTTGACAATGTGTGTATGAAGGATGGAAATGTTGGAAAGCAACGAGATCGGAAGGATGTCAAAAAGAGGGCGAAAGAAGGCGTGAAAAGGGGGAGCTCGGCTGAGCGGTGAAGGCTCGGCCGAGCTGGATTGAATGCCTCGGACAGAGGCCTCGCTCGGTCGATCGAGGCAGGCTCGATCGAGCCTTTACAAGCCAGCCCAGCCCGCGCGCGACAGAGACTCTGCTCGGCCGAGCCATCTCACGCTCGATCAAGCCGCGCGCAGATTTATAAGATCGGGCAAGCATAATGCTCGACCCATTTGCATCCCGGTCGAAATTTCACTTCTCAAATTTTCTCCTATACTTTTGTGCATTGAATTGTTCTATTCTCACCCCTTAATTTCTACTATGGCTAGCAAGAGAGCAAGGTGTGAATCATCTTCCTCAAGCGGACGTCCGAAAGGTTTTGATGATGAGAAGTTCACAAAATATAAAAGCTTGGCAAAGAGACAAGTCGTGGGTGATGCAGTATTTTTTTTATCAAGTAAAAATTATCGAACACGAAGACTCAATTCGCCCGTTGTTTATGTAAAAGTCTGATTTTGAAACCTAATATCTAGACGTGATAAAATAACTTTGAATATCAAATTCCAACTATCTAACATGCAATTATCGATTAAAAACAATCAAATAAACTTCAATTCAACTAAGTAAATTCCAAAAGAGAATGGTTGAGGAATATATGATGGATTGGGGGTTGATTATGAATATGTTTGGACTTGTCACTCTTACGAACCAGTTTCAATAGATAGAATGGGTCGGTTCATCAAATTCTAGTTACAACCC
>JAPKLW010001256.1:180959-204149 GCA_026898455.1 Plectranthus barbatus
CTTACTTTGTAAAATCCTTTGGCCTTTTATAGGTGTGAAACCCGCAGTTTCAGTTATTCCATCCCGAGCGGGATCATCCTTTGAAAAATTCCATTCCGAGCGAGAGGAGAAAAGTTAATAGCCAGAAAACCCTGATCGATCCCGAGCGGGACGACATGGTCCCGAGCGGGATCTGCTACGACTCTCACACCATCTCTCGAATTCACGCCTAAATGACGTATCCCGAACGCACTGGAGCCTCCCGAGCAAGGGTCCCGAGCGGGACCAAGCCGTCCCGAGCAGGACCGGCTTCGACTTTTCGGCAATTTCATGCTTTCTCTGTCCCGAGCGGGAGGTGTGTGTCCCTAACGGGATTTGCTTCGCCCTTGGCCTCAATTTAGCTCCAAAACTCCAATTTCTAACCCTTTTTCATGCCCTGCACACTCAAAACACCTCACGAACACCCAGTGAAGGAAAATCAATGAAAAGAAGAGATATGTGTGTGATTTGTGCACTTAATCCTCATGAATTCATTCAATTCAAACCCCAAAAATCATGCAAATTACGCACATATCAGTGGGCACTAAATATTTGTGCAAGGAGACGTTGAAGGCGTTGAAACTGAAAGATGATGTGTGGAGTCTCCTCAAGGGCATTGGTTGGAAGAAATTGCCTTCGACAAATTGGCCCGACTACATGGACTTGTCGAGGGAGTTCTTGGCCTCGGTGACCATCATGAAAGGAGCGGGGGGAATTCCTTTGTCGATGAAATTCAAGCTTCGAGGTAAAGATTACTTTTATCAACGTGCACAAATTGATGAAATATATGGTTGTGGTCCAGAATCTGTGTTTATACATGAGAATGTGAGATTAGGAGATTTTTGGGAATAAATTTTGGGTATTCCATCTGGTCAACATTTCAATATTAAGAATTGTCGTGCTACTGCTATTAGGAATCCGGTGATTAGGTATATTCATAAATTTGTTGGTGGTTCTGTTTGCGGAAGATTTGAGTCTAGCAATATAATAACGCCGGAATTGTCTATGCTTTATGATTTGATGAACGATATTCAATTCTCTTTGGGGGCTATGCTTATGGATGCTTGGAGTAGGGCTCTGAGTACGAAAACTCGCACCTTTAGTTGTGGAATGTTAACCCCTATTTTTGAGGCTATTGGTGTAGACCTGTCAGGTGCCTCTGCTCCAACTTTATTTTTGGATTCAAGTTCCTTGTTAGCCGGACGATTTGTGGTTCCCGGGCATAGGGGATTGATTTATTATAAATTTGGGAACTTGGCTATGAAAATGCCCCGATCGGAGTGGACAACATTGTCGGATCTGTCTGATAGATCCAACTGGTTGTTGGATACCGAGGAGCACAAGGAGGTGGTGGGAGTGTTATCTCCTAATGGATATTTCACGAGTCTCCGACATCTTTCTGAGGAAGAGCGAAGACAAGTGCAGGATTCCGGCCCGAGTACACGAGCCCCTCCACAGTCCAGACAGTCTTCGGCTACAGAATGGCAGCAGCAGATGATGCCGATGCTCACTAGGACAGCTGATACTGTTGATGCTTTGTCTTCTTCTTTGCAGGGTCTAGATACGAGGCTAGATTATATCCATGATGATTTTTCTACTTTCCGAGCGAGTTACTTGGTGGATCAAGCCACCATCACTTCGAGGTTCGACAGAGTCGACCGGAATGTAGAGACCCTGCAGGAGGATGTACGTGAGCTACATCGCCGTGTGCCCATTCCATTCTTCCGCCGTCCTCGTCAGCCACCACCGACAGATCAAGGGGAGTAAGAGCACACCGATTACCTTTTTACAAACTTAGTCTCACTTGACTAAGTTTGGGGGGAGTGGTCGGTATCCGGTGCTCTTCTCTGGTTTACTCTTCTATCCCTATCTCTATCTTTATCCTTAGTTTAGATTAGTTTGTTGAATTTGAATAATATTGGTCATTCGATATGGTTGTAATATGATATTTGATCTACTTTTGCTTGACTTTGGATTGTGGATGATAATTTGATTTGCTTCTACTTCTATTGAATGGTTGTGATGAATCATTTCGCGAGCTTGCATGAGTTGAATTCTTTCTATTTGGCTTTGGTGTGTGGATATGTCTAATGGTTTGGTATGAATGGTGGTGCTAGTGGATAAATGTTATAGTTTTCTTGAAATATTGGTTTGTGGTAAGTTTGGTGGATATGAGAGCTTTATTGGTTTTATTATACTCAATTACTTGGTGGTGTTGTATTGATGTATAGTAGGTGCAAATAAGGAATGGAGAGCGGTGTGATCGTGTCTACCGATGGGTAACGCTTTCTATCATTTCTCTTACCATTTAGTTTCGAATTTAATTGTTCATGGCATGTAGATTGTTAATTAGGATGTTGTGTGCTTGTGTTGTGTTTGTGTGATGAACCCAAAAGAGAATTGGAGATTTGAATCATGATTTACTTTGTAAGGCTTGAGATTTACTTTGACCAATGATAGGGCATAATCTAGTTGTTAAGGCGTGCTCGAATTGAACTTTTGAATTGCTGAGTTTTGTGCGAGGTTAATGCCTAGGACTTGACAAAAGCCGAGAGTTTTTTAGCCTTGATATTGTCATACTTTGATCGGTTGTGAGTGGCAAGGTTGAGAGCACAAAATCTAGAACTTGAATATATTCTCTATCTATTTGGCATGAGTTTGGTAACTAAAAGATGATCTTAGGCCATCAATTCTTAGTCCTTTCTTTCACTTCGGGAGTATAAGGTTGTTGATATCATAATTTTGTCCTTCATGCCCTTGTTTCCCGTGATTGTTCTTAAATGGAGAATTTTCTTTGAAATTATTAGGACAAATTTGGGGGGAATGAGTGTATGAGGGTGAATACGGAGATGAGATTTGGGATGAGAATCATTTGGTATCTTTGAGTTGTGATTGTTGAGGCAATAAAAGTATTGAGTGTAGGATTGATTTGAATCCTAGAAAAATGGGTACCAACAAAAATTTGGGTATTTAGAAAAAAAAAAAAGCAGGGCACCATGAAAGAAAAGAAAAAATGATGGTGCTAAAGAAAAATGAGAAAAGAAAGAAAAGAAAAAAAAATTATGAGAGTTATTTGATGAAAAAGGTTCAAGGTTAGAAGTGGATTGAAGAGAATAAGTTTGGGGGTTTTGGGATATGGAGAAGTTCATCACTTTAGCCCAAAACCACCTACCTTTTAGTAAGCCACGTTATAACCAAAAACAAAGACCTTTTTTTTATTTTAGGAGCCAACTCATTGTAGCATAGTGGTGAGAATTGTTTCAAGCCTATGGAAGTTGTGCTCGATATCTTGTGAATGAGTGAAATTCATCAAACCCTAAACACGTAAGGGAGTGCTTTCATTTCTTTATTCAATGTTGATGAGTGGTTTAAGTCGTTAGCATTAACCGTGTCACAAAGTTAGGTGATAATCTCGTTCGATAAGAGCGCGCCAAGATGACTATGATGAGCAATGAGGTTGTTTGATGAGGTTTATTGATCGCTTTACTTTGTTTTGATTGAGGACAATCAAAGGTTCAAGTTTGGGGGATTATGACATGTGTGTAAAATGACCTATTTTTCGATGTGTAAGCGTGCATGTTTGTGGCTATTTTACCCTCATATCATATACTTTCATTGTTCTTTTGTCTTGTTTTCGTGTTTGAAATGTTGTAGGACGTGTTTTGAGCATAATATGGCATATTTGGTGGGGTTTTGGAGGAAAATCGTCCGAGTTTGAAGTCCGAGGAGGTTAGGTTCGTCTGAGCGAAGCAAAAGGAGAGTTTCGGAGGCTTTGAGGAGTCGCCTGGCCGAGATGAGCCGGACAGAGGGCTCCCTCGGCCGAGCAGTGCAGGCTCAACCAAGCCATGCTGACAGAGAGCGGGCTCGGTCGAGCGGTTCTGGCTCTGCCGAGCCAAAACGTGCCTCCCAACTTCCCACGGTTTCCAGGAAGGCTCGGACGAGCCAATTTTGGCTCGGGTGATCTGAGGCCCTGCTTGCTCGCCTATAAAAGGGTGAAAATCAGTTAATTGAAGAGCTTTTTGGATAAATTGGAATAACCGTCACGATACTTTTCCCTAGATTCATCTCCAAACCTCTCCCCAACCAAAATCAAGGTGAATCAAGCCACATTCCATCCATTTGGTGAAGATTGAAGAAGGAAGAGAGGTAGATTGGATTTAAAGAAGACAACCGAAGAAGATCAATCGTTGACCTTGAAGTTTTGTAATGAATTCTCTCAATTCTAAATTTGTTTTGTACTTAACTCAAGGTATGGAGAACTAATTTCATTAGTGAGTGTTGTATAACGGATATTGTGATAGATTGAATCGATTATGCTTGTTTACTTTCCTATGAGGGGTTGATTTGCACTTGAGCTTGTTTCTTGCCTATTAGGTGTAGGTAATAGCCAACCTTTAGGTAGTTGACGTGAACGTTGCAGCCAACACGCGGACGGAATCGTCATGATAAGTGCATAATCTTATAATTCTAGTTCCAATCCATGTGCGGTGCTAGGATTGTAGGGCGATAATTGACGGTCGAATGGGAGTGGCCTAGGAGTTAATAACGTAGCTGTTTGCAATTCCTTGTGTCATCTACCGCTAGTTATCCGTAGCAAGTGTCTAGCGACATTAGAGTCGGTTGCTCAACCTCGTAGAAATTAAAATTTGTTTGCAACATAACTTGGTTTAATTCGGAACAATTGAAGTTTACAAACACTCACTATCTTCTAATATTGTCGGATTTGTTATCTTAATATACCTAAATCATTGATAGAATTACATGATTGGAGAAGTTAGCAATTTGTTTAATAATTGATTATTTGCATTTAAAGCTTAGTTTACGATTCATTGCCTAGATAGATGAAAATCAACGACTTTTGAGTCACCTAGCTATTGGTACCCTTCAATTGAGTAGATGATATCCACTTGAGCGAATTAGACAAGAGACCGGATTGATAAATTTAACGTGTTAATTGTGTGTGCTTCACGCAGCTATCACCGGCACGTCGACAGACCTGCACAATCAAAGACGGAAAAAATAGAGGACCTTGGGTCTCCCAGTAACCTCACCCAATGATAGAAGATAGAATTAATGAAGCCACATTCATCGGTTTGGATTTCAACAAGGCAGCAACAACAATAACTTGATCCTTCATTGCCAAAATGTCGTGGGTCATCGGCAGGATTCGGCTTTTCAATAAATGCATCCAAATATGTGCATCACGAGTCAGTGCTTGACCAAGAATATGCCCAACAAGGCTAGTAGGGATAGTCCAAGAAGTCCCAGGTTTTGCAGCCACCAAGAACCTCCTGCAGCAACTCGGGAAATGGGTCCTGCAGACTCTCAAAGAACTCCGGGGAACCGCTACGGCTGATCTGATAAATGGTGTAGACATCCTCAACGTCCAACTGAACCAAAACACCATGAACCAAGGACTCAATGGTATCCTCCTTCTCTGGATTGAGTCTAGCATAGAACTCTTGAACGACATCAAACACCGGGGCAGGTTAGGGCTTAGAAAACTCTTCCCAACATTGGAAGGTGATCACAGATTCAACAAAGTCAGGCAACAACTCAGACTCCACATCAAAACCCTTTTCCAAAACGAGCAACTTATTCATGAAATCAGCCCATCAAGTGTCAGAAACATACGTAACTCTCTTAAGAATAGCATCGAACTCAGCCTGGGAAAGCACAGGGGCATCGGCGATGAGTTTTTGCTTTTTCCTCGAAACTTTCTTCTTGGCCACTTTCTTAGTACGCTTTTTGGATGGGGCAACAGGATCGGCCACTGGCTCAGCGGGGCTGCAGTCGCATCATCAATGATAGGAGTATCATAAAAAGGAACTGGGATAGGGGAGTTTAGTTTCTTCTTCCCCTTTGTAGAGACTGCGGTAGATGCTAGGGCAGGAACAGGGGATGCTGGAGCATCCCTTACAACAGTTTTAGCAGCAGGTGTTGGGTCTTGGGCTGCGGGTGATGGTGACGATAAGGGCTCAGCAGAAGGAGTAGACTCAGTGGCTTGGGTTGGCTCATTGGGGGTAGCAGCCGATTCGGGTTGTGTGGGAGTGAGTGGTGGGGTTGAAGGCGTGGTGGGGACCTTGGATTTTGGTGAAGTGGTGGGTGATGTAGCAACAGGTTTTGTTGAGGTAGGTATGGAGTGTGGCAACTCAGTGGGCGAAGACTGCAATTACACCAGCACCGAGGCCGTAGATGCGCGGGTTAGTCGGGGACCGGTGGTGGGAGATGGTGAAGTGGTAGGAGAGTGAGAGGATGGCGGATCGTTAGTGCTTGCTGCAGATTTGGCGGTGCTCTTGCTTTTGCCCTTGCTCAACTTCGGAGCAGCTGCTTTAGATGACTTCTTCGGGGCCATCGTAACACACCTGCGCAACACATAAACACACAATTAAGCACTAGGAAAAGAGCAAGAAAGGAACAACAAGGGTTCCGCACACAAGGGCATGACAACCCAACATTTTGAAAAACAACACCAAAATCTAACAGACCGAAGCCTAGAAATTTAGCGCACATGGAGGGCACGAACAACATCCCAACAAATTGAAAGCAAGAATAACCCTAGTTCCCTCAGCAAGAGTAATACGTCACGCCCCACAATTTCCAAACAAAACAAAAAGAATAAAACCAAACATGCCGCAACACTACTAGAGACAACCCACACTGAAGAAATAAACTACCAAAATTAAAGGAAACAGAGCATAAATGAAAACATGGGGACATAAAATCGAGAAAATTGAAAAATCAAGCATCAAAACGTAAAATAGCAACTAATAATGAGAAAAAGGGAAATGACAAGCCCCAAGGTCGAAACACCATAAGAAAAACACTCATTGCACGTGACAAAGCCGTGCGAATTCGCGCACAAATACTGGGCAGAATAATTGAAAGGCCCTCGCAAGGGAGAAGAGCGAAGACTTACCCGGTTGACGACGACCGCAAAATGGAACATGGTGACTGCAGAGTGGGTGGTGGCGAGAGAAGGCCAGGGTGTCGGATTATGGAGCACGGCGGTAGGGAAGAAATTAAGAGAAATTTGAAGAGTGTGCTCGTATTTTTAGAGGAGAAAATAAAAGAGCCGACTCTTCGACTTTCACTATTCCCTCCATTTTATTTATTATTTTTTTAAAGTATGCTATAATATGCAATTACTTGCAAGTGGGCCGAGAATTTAACAGACTGGAATAAAGACTTGGGCCACTTACTAGGCTTAATGGAAATTATTACTACTATCATTTTAATTTTTTTTTAAATTTGGGCTGCACAATTATAGGACCAAAATAGGATTTCTAGAATTTAAGAGCCTTGTTCACTACAAAATTACGAAAGAAAAGAAAAACTTACCTCGAATAGGTCTGTGTAAGAAATCATGAACCTGGGTAAGAGTCTTCCTTCAGACACGCATTCGACACCCTCTTCTCCATCTGTCGCTCCACAATTGTCCAAGCTACACATGTTGTACTGCACCCCCCAAACTTGAGATTCACAACACTCAAAGTTAGTAGCCAACTGATGTCTCCTTAAGTAGCACAACCTAATAAAATCTCAACCAATTCATCGAGTGAATCAACCTTTAAAGGCCAGCACCAAAGTTCAACAAAAGGAAGAAAATACAGGATAAATTCGCCAACTAATAACCCACTAGGCAACACGGAAAAATAAAGAAAGAAAACAACAACTCTAAATGGCATGAAAGAAAGGAATTAACATATGTACAAAAAACCATGGTCTGCCGAGACAGACCATGGGTACCTCAAGCTCAAGCGTCCTTCAAAGTTGTGGCATCTTTCTCTCGGTCGAGAGTGCCACCAAAATACTCCTTGATCCGTTGCCCATTTACCTTGAAGATTCGCCCAGTCTTCTCCTCCCTGAGATCGACCGCTCCAAAGGATACACCTTAACAATTGTGAAGGGACCAGAACAACGAGACTTGAGCTTTCCGGGAAAGGGCTTCAACCTTGAATTGAAGAGTAGAACTTGTTGTCCTTCTCGCAGGGATCGAGGCACAATTCGTTTGTCATGCCAACACTTTATCTTTTCCTTGTAAAGTTTTGCATTCTCATAGGAGAACAACCGGAGCTCATCAAGCTCATTCAGTAGTAAGAACCTCGCCTTCCCGACTTCATGTAAGTTCATGTTCAGCTTCTTCAATACCCAAAATGCTTTGTGTTCAAGCTTCAATGGTAGGTGGCAATCTTTCCCAAAAACCAGTCGATATGGTGATATCCCCAATGAAGTTTTGAATGCAGTTCTATAGGCCCATAAGACATCATCCAAGTGTTTAGACCAATCTTTCCTGTTGGTGTTAACCACCTTCTCCAAGATGCCTTTGATTTCCCGGTTAGACAGTTCAGCAAGGCCATTTGTCTGCGGATGGTATGTTGTAGCAACCTTATGCCTGATACTATACTTAGCCAAAACTCCAGCCAAGCTTTTATTCACAAAGTGAGATCCCTCATCACTTATTAATGCTCGAGGAGTTCCAAACCGAGTAAAGATATGCTTGTGTAAGAAACGAATAATTACCTTAGCATCATTGGTTGGACAAGCCACAACTTCAACCCACTTGGATACATATTCAACGACCACCAAAATGTAAAGGTTACCAAAAGAGGGAGGAAAGGCCCCATGAAGTCGATGCCCCAAACATCGAACAATTCCACTTTTAAAATGTTATTCAAAGGCATCTCCTATCTAGCGCTCAAATTCCCCACTCGTTGGCACCTATCACATGCTTTAACAAACTCATGAGAGTCTTTGAAAAGAGAGGGCCAGAAGTAACCTGATCGTAACACCTTTGCTGATGTTCGTTGCCCCCCCCAAAGTGCCCTCCATATGCTGCAGCATAGAAGTCTGGCAGAATAACATGATTTTCATATTCGGGTACACATCTTCGCATCACTCCATCGGGGCCAAGCTTGTACATAAATGGCTCATCCCAGAAAAGAATTTGACATCATGATAAAACCTTTTTAGTTGATGTCCCTTCATCTCCGGCGGCTGAATTCCACAAGCTAAGAAGTTTGAAATATCAACATACCATGGTGCTGGAGCTTCAGTGATGCTCATCAGCATTTCATCTGGGAACCATTCATTTATTGGTGGGTTGCACTTGCTACTTGAGGCTTCTTCCAATCTGGACTAGTGGGCTTTTGGTTTTCGGTTCCCTTTCTATCCCTTATTTCAAGATCGAATTTTTGTAACAGCAGCACCCACCGGATTAACCTCGGCTTTGCATCCTTTTTCTCCAATAAATATCAAATAGCTAAGTGGTCTGTGTACACAACCATCTTTGCTCCCACCAAGTATAAGCGGAACTTGTCAAAGGCAAACACCATAGCAAGGAGTTCTTTTTCAGTCGTGGTATAGTTCAGCTGAGTGCTATCCAGTTTCTTGCTGGCATAGTAGATGGAATGAAAAATTCTATTTTTCCTCGGCCCCAGCACAGCTCTGACAGCATGGTTACTCGCATCACACATAACTTCAAAAGGCAAACAACAGTTTGGAGCTTGAATGACAGGTGCAGTTACCAATGCTTTCTTCAAGTGTTCAAATGTAGCCAAGCACTTTGCTGTAAATTCAAATTTTCGGTCATGCTCCAGCAAGGTGCAGAGTGGTTTAGCAATCTTGGAGAAGTCCTTAATAAAATGACGGTAAAAACCTGCATGGCTCAAGAAACTCCGAACTGCTTTGACTGAGGTTGGTGGAGTCATTTTCTCAATGACAGCCACCTTAGCAGCATCCACCTCGATTCCCTTTGTTAAAACTTTGTGCCCAAGCACAATCCCTTCTTGCACCATTAGGTGACACTTTTCCCAATTCAAGACCAAGTTGGTCTGTTCACACCTCTTCAATACTTGTTCAAGATTTTCGAGAAGTCATCCATACAAATCTCCAATACCGAGAAGTCATCCATAAAAATCTCCAATGTATTTTATACCATTTTAGTGAAAATGGCCATCATGCACCGCTGGAAGGTTGCTGGAGCATTGCACAGGCCAAAGGGCATGCACGGGAAAACAAAGGTGCCATATGGGAATGTAAACGTAGTCTTCTCTTGATCTTTCGGGGCAATGCTGATTTGGTGATAGTCCGAATAGCCATCTAAGAAATAGTAGTAAGCATTCCCCGCAAGCCTATCTAGTATTTGATCCAAAAACGGCAAGGGGAAGTGATACTTCCTTGTGGCCTTATTGAGCTTCCGATAATCAATACAAATACGCCAACCCGTAACTGTGCGAGTGGGTATTAGCTCGTTCTTTTCATTTGCCACAACAGTCATTCCACCCTTTTTCGGCACACATTGTACCAGGCTGACCCATTTGCTGTCAGAAATGGGGGTAAATAATTCCAACATCAAGCCATTTGATGACTTCCTTCTTCACTACTTCCTTCATGCTTGGGCTTAATCTCTTTTGATGCTCCACTGATCCAGTATACCCCTCTTCAATCAGAATTTTATGAGTGCAAAGAGCAGGGCTAATTCCCCGTATATCAACTATTGTCCACCCGAAAGCTCGCTTGTAATTTTTCAGCATTGCAAGCAATTTCTCTTCATGTTCAGCACTCAAACTCGCAGAAATAATAACCGGCAATGTTTCCAGCTCTCCCAAATAAGCATACTTCAAGTGAGTGGGCAACGGCTTCAACTCCAACTTTGGTGGATTCACAATTGATGATTCAGGAACCTTGAATTCATGTCCTCCAGTTTTCAGAGACTCGAAAGCTACTTTGTTGCATATCTCTGGCTGCTCCAGATCCACTGCTATAGCACACTCTTCCTCTTGCTCTTCTGGCCAACATTCCTCCAATCTTGTTTCAGCTACCAACGAATCTACAACATCAATCAATAGACATCCTTCCTCACCATCCGCGAACTTCATAGCTTGGAAAACATTGAAAGTGATTTGTTCCCCATTAACTCTCATGGTTAATTCCCCATTCGGGACATCCATTAACGCTCCTCCCATGGCAAGAAATGGTCGCCCCAAAATAATTGGAACTTCCTCATCAACTTCATAACATAGAATAATGAAATCAGCTGGGAAAATGAACTTGCTCGCCTTGACTAGAACATCCTCGATTTTTCCCTCCTGATGCACTGTGGACCGGTCAGCAAGCTGCAATGTGATAGTGGTAGTTCGAGCGCCTCCAGTTCCAAGCCTTCTAAAAATTGATAGGGACATTAGATTAATGCTCACCCCAAATCGCAAAGTGCACGCCCAACATCTTGTCCTCCAATTGTACACGACACAGTGAAACTTCCCGGATCTCTAAGCTTTTTAGGTATTTTACAGCTCACCACCGTGCTGCACTCTCCAGTAAGTGCCACAGTTTCAAACTCCCCAAACTTTTCTTCCTTGATAAACTATCTTTTAAGAATTTGGCATAATTGGGCATTTGCTCCAATGCTTCCACCAGCGGGATATTAATATGAAGCTGCTTCAATACATCCCAAAACTTCTTATGCTGGACCTCTTCCTTTTGTTTCTTCAATCGTTGTGGATAAGGTGGTGGTATTTGATGTTTTCGAGCAACAGTCTGCTACTTCGGTGCTAAAACATCAATAACAACATGTTGTGTTTCTGCTGCCTTCTTAACTTCAGTTTCCACCTTAATTTCTTCTTCTTGGATTGAAGTGGGCTCATGAGCTTTGTCCTCTGTTGCAGGTGCTGTCCCTTCAATTGTCTTTCCACTCTTTAATACCATTGCCTTGCATTTTCCTTCCCCTCTTTTCGTGGATTTACCGTATCACTTGGCAAAGCTCCTTGGGGCCTATTTTTCATTTCAGCAGCTAACTGCCCAATTTGGACTTCCAAATCTCTTAAGGAAGCAGGTTGACTCTGGATAAAGGCATCTTGATTCTGCACCCTGCCATCTGTGCGTACTATAAATTCCTTCAACAAGGCTTCGGATGGGTTGCGTTGTTGCTGCTGATTCTGTCTTTGTTGTGGTAACTGCTGCAGTTGCTATTGCATTGGCTGCTGAAAAGGTTTCTGCTCCAGTTGGAGCCTCTGATAATCGGGCAAAGCCACTTGATTTTGCTGCTATTGGTTCGACCCTCTAGTTTCTTGTGGTGTGGACCATGAAAAATTTAGGTGATACCTCCACCCGAGATTAAAAGTGTTTGAATATGGGTTGTTCTTGTTTCCCCCATGTTGTCCAATGTAGTTAACCGACATGGGATTAAATCTACAATCATCAAATTGATGAGCGTCCCCACAATAAACACAAGAAACTTCGGCCACAATCTG
Source organism: Plectranthus barbatus (assembly GCA_026898455.1). Classification (NCBI taxonomy): domain Eukaryota; kingdom Viridiplantae; phylum Streptophyta; class Magnoliopsida; order Lamiales; family Lamiaceae; genus Plectranthus; species Plectranthus barbatus. Next base: position 193,229 of record JAPKLW010001256.1, read on the forward strand.
ATTAACAACGAGCTGATGTTGAAGCAGCACTTTGGGTTGTTGAACTGCAGCTTGCTGATTCACTGCTCCAGCAGCAATGTTCTTTTCAATAGATTTCAACCAAGTCCCCAGCACTTCAATCTGCATAGTAATAAGCTCAAGCGGATCTACATCGCTTAACCCATCAACTTTATGTGGTATTTTCCTTGGTGTGGACCATCGACCACTATTCTTAGCAATCCGTTCAAGGATCTCACAAGCTTCGGTGTACATCTTAGACAAGATAGCGCCATTGGCCGATCCATCTAACCAAGTTCACGAATCAAGGTGCAGCCCATTGTAAAATGTCTCAAGTAAAATGCAATGTGGAATACCATGCTGGGGGCACTTTCGTAGCAGCTCCCTATAGCGTTCCCAAGCCTCACTCACAGACTCATCCCCTTGCTTGAAAGCAATAATATCCAACCTATACTGGGTATTCTTTGTGGGAGGATAAAACTTAGTCAAAAATGCTTCAACCAATTCGTCCCATGTTCGGATAGAGTTTGAGGGCAGGGAATTCAACGAAGCCTTGGCATGGTCTCGCAAGGAGAACGGGAACAACTTCAGCTGCAATGCATCATCACTCACCCCTTCGAGTTTAAGACAGTCACAAACCTCCAGAAAAGACCGAAGGTGCATATGCGGATCCTCAGTAGCTCTTCCCCAAACTGACCGATTGTTTGTATCATTTGAAACATGACCGACTTAAGTTCAAACTACCGAGCCCCAATATCAGGTTTAACAATTCCAGGGAGCACTTCGCGTAGCACATGGTTGGCATAATCAACAATAATCCTGTCCTTTTCATTAGCCCGCAGCACAACATCCCGGGGAGGTTCAGCATTACCAGGAGCATCAGTCATTACTCTTCTTCTTCGTGCTCTTTGCCTACTCCAATTCCTTTGAAAGGTTCTCTCAATTTCAGAGTCGTATGGGTATCATTCTGGAGCAGAATTTTGATTCATACACCAGCAACACCCGTGCAAAACAACAACACAAAATTACTTTTTCTCTTTTTTTTTTTAATTTTTATAAAATGCAATAAAGTAAAATCAACAAATCATGCGAATTTAATAACAACAACTTATTCGCCTTCCCCAGCAACGACGCCAAAAATTTGTTGTGTAAGAAATACACTAGTGCAAGTGCACACTGTCACAAGTAATAATAAAACGGAGTATCTTCTGAGTATCGATCCACAGGGAAGGGGTAAGGTGCACAAACACTCAACTTGATTTAATTGATGAGGAAAAATGAGTTGATGGGGTTAATTAATCTAGGCATAATTGAATAGAAAAATATCGGCAAGCATATAAATAGGGGATGACAAAAACAGGGGAGATATGATACGAACAAACTTAGCGAATTCTTTAATCGATTGATAAAAACGACCTAGGCTATGGAATCACTTGCTACAGATAGTCATGCTACAACATTGCAACAACACAGAGTAAGGTTGCTGCCAAATTTAATGTTCCCGGCTAGATTTTCCAAAATAGATGAGATAGCTATCCTTAACTTAATTTAGCATATTCCTATGCCCCAAATTCAAATTAAATCCAGCACCCTTTACAACTCTCTTAGGCATTTAAGCAAACACAACATCTACATATTCCTATGCATATATATTGTGTAGCATTCAAGATTTCTACTCATAATCCTAATTTTCCCAAATCAAGATTAAGCATAAATCACAACCACAAGCTTCCACAAGAGTTGTAATTAAGAGAATTAAATCTTCAAATGCTCTAAACTCCATGCCATTAACAACAACGTCGCATATAAATTCAACACAAGCAAGATTCATCCATAGCCAAGGTCAAGTTAATTTAGCTCATATTTACTAAGGAAGGAGATAAAATAATTATTAAAATCCTTGAACTTATAACTAGTTTATGAAATTATAGATAAGAGGACAAGAAGAGGCTCCCCTTCGATGGACCAAAATGAGAAGCGATTCTTCACTCCCGAGCTGGGTTCACGGCAGTTGAGCTGCAACACACCTCTTCTTTACTTCGATTTCCTCCTAGTTGCCTTCACTCTCCTTCAGCCTATCTCTCCTTCTTGCTGAAAAATGTGAGCTCCCGTAATGTGTCTCCTCCTAGATAAGCTGATGCTGAAACATGATTCCTCTCTGCTGCAGCACCAGACTTCTCCAAGAAACCCCAGCTACACCTTCAGCTCCCTCTCTCCAGCAATGGAGAGTTTTGAATGACGAAGCCCCATTTTCTCTCTCTTTGCAAGCTTTATACCTCTCCAAATTAGGTATTTTTCCTTTTTGGTTGTGTTTCCAACTTTGCCCTCCAAAATTTGTGTTAATTTCAACATTTTTCTACCTTCCAAATCAGCAAATTAGCTTGTTTCCATGTCATCCAGCTGGTCTTGACTCGAGTTTGACTAAATTCTGCTCAGCCCGCCATGCTATAGCATCATTTTCCATGTTCTAGCACAAGCTTTAAAAACAGGGGAAATTTCCTGCACGGGGTTTTTAACTCCAAATCCTCTAAAAACAACATTATTTAGTTTAAAACACAGAATAAACATAAAAAGACACTAACAACTAAATACTAGACCAAAAGCACGAATAATGAACAAAACACAAGTCAAATGCTCTCCAAACCAAGCTAAAATAGGATAAATATAACTCTTTTACAAGAATTATCACTATCATATAGAATACACTTGTTATTTTCTTTAATGATGTGAAATTGTCACGCTCCCATTTAGCTTCCCCGTCTTATGAGAGCGCGATGGGTTAACTCTCGAGATTTCTCACCATTAAACACAATCAAGAATAAGATTAAGAGGAAGCTGACATTTGTTAAGATAGTAATAGGGCTTGAGTTCATTTAAAGTAACATCATCTAGTTTGAGTTCATGAGCAATCGGGTTACGTTTATTCAATAACATGGGGAAGCTTAGTTTTCAGAGGTTCATTGCAGTGATCCAACTCTGGTTTGGACTGCTCACACATTCCTGCTACCACCTCCACGCTCCAAGCTTTAACCTACATGTTTTAGAAATAACATGCAGGGGTTGAGTACACCGTGTACCCAGTGAACACATCCCCGAAAACATACAAATATAGGTTGTTATCCCGAAAACATAAAAATATAGGTTGTTATGCCATCACACTGATAAGACATGACGTTTTATTTGAAATCAGCTCATGCTTATTAAAATATTTTTGTTAACACGCGAAGCTTCGCTAAAACACTCACATGTGGTCGCCATCTGCTTTAACAAGTGTGACTTGGAAACAGGCCTACTTCCAAGTCACGATGTACAACTGTGAATGGCATAATCCACTCAACCACTGTCATTAAAGTACACTGATATCGGACACACAACATCGAGATCCGATTGACTTTAACCCATCCTTATAATCCCTGAGTGTCAACTCGCGGTTGATCCACTCCACATATAAATCGTTTGGGGAATCGAACCACCAGTACTGACATACTAGAGTTTAAGTCGTGGTACTGCGGCACAAGGATATCGGTCATCTCGGGCTCGCCAATTAAAAACTGTTCAAGGTTTAAAATCTTGGTTCATTTTACTGACGTCTCATCTCTCTGGCCAACTATGTCTGGCTCAGAGGTACATATAGGATCCAAAAAACATTTTTGGCATAACAACAACTTTAAAACAAAACATTTTTTATTCATTTGGTTTTTTAAAAGAAAACATTTTTCATGCTTTAGATTTTTATATAATGAAAGCCCATCTCATTTCTTACGGATGTTTGAAGTGCGGCATCTGCTCAAAAGCAAGACTTTGCCCAACACAATTTCCTTATTCATAAATCATACAAGATCCACTAATAAGTTCAACATTCATGTCCATGACCACATAATCATCATCACACACACAATGATTAATTAAGATCAACAACTTGACCTAAATCATCATACTTCCTCAACAACTCCTCATAATATGAGATCATAAACTAATACTTCAACAATAATAGCTCAAATTATGCTCAACTTGTTCTTCAACCATGATCTCATCCATTGCTTTAAATCTAGTTCATTTATGATGTATCACCTTCTTCAATGTCCACAACTATCATATGAATTCCAACTAATTTCATAATTCTCAACCATCTTAACTTACCACGTCATGATCCTATCATTAATGAACTCATTCCAATCAGTTTCTACTATCATGCCATCATAATCTTAGTTCTTCTCTTCAATGAACATATCATTCTTAGCAACAGCAACTTACACCTCATCAATTAAGATACACAAGTTCAATCATTCAAAGTATCATATTTCACGTTCAAGCCTTGCTATTAATTTCATATTTTATGCATTCAATGATCTTAAGATGATATCTAAGTTCATCCGTCAAGAGAAACGAAATGAGAGAGAAAATTGGATTTTCCCGTCTCTGGCATGGTTAGCGTCGACTGCGCCTCGACCGCGCTATATAGGCTACTGCAACAAGCCTCTGACGCAGTCTCAACCCTCGACCGCACCGACGAAGGGCTAAGCCTTGACCACACCATTTTCACCCAAATTTCAACCATTTTTTGACCACAAACAATAATTGCAACTATAATCCATCACAAACACATGCTAAACAATATAAAAACACCATTGCATGTAAGATCAACACTCCAAATGATGCATATAAGATCATATTCTTGGAGAAGAAACCCTCACCTTCTTCAACAAGCTTTGATCGTCCAAGAATCCGAAATTCCTCCTCAACCACACGACCACACACTCCAATTAAGCTCCTAGAAACGTTTATAAACTTCAAACCATGCAATTTCTCAGATTTGGGACGAATTGAACTAAATCCCCAAATTTATCATATCTGCCACAATTTAGTAAAACGAGCATAACTTACTCATTTCTACACCAAATCGGGCAATTGAGTAGTCTAAACGCATCTACTCTCGAAGCTCTAAAAGTTTGTCTCACACGGCCATTGCCCAACTCGCCACTCTTTGGCCGGAAATCTCGCCGGAAGATGGCAGTTGCTAGAGGGTTTTTCTTTGTATGAAAATGGGGAGTGTTCTTGCTTCCTTACCCAAATGTTATGACTTCTAGTTTGCGCCCTTAGGCTAGCTTAGATGAGTCATAGCTAGATTAATACTAGCTAAACAAGTGTCCCTTCCATTAATTTAGATAAATACACTTATTTTATGTAAGTGACAACTAATGGCTCCATTATACATACTTAATTGTATGCTTATGTCTCAATAATATCAATCAACTTTTGATCCAAATATTTGTATTACATAATCAATCCCCTTTATATTGATCAACTTGATTGGTCACCATCTCGAAATTCCCACATCGGATCAAAGAATGAGACATCTTAATAATACCAAAATCCATGATCTCAATCACCATTCGAAACCTTAATTCTTCAAGCTTAGGTTTCAATTCTTAAATCCAATCATTTGAATAATTACGATGCTTCAAATCGTATCCATAAATGTAAGCTCTTTAAACAAATCAATGAAGCAATTAATCGCATGATTAGTCATAAAATACTATAATAACCTCACTAATTTTAGCTGGGTTATTACAGAAATCTCAACGAATTCAACCAACTTTCTATCTTCGAAAAAAATTTGATTATATATTAGTATAATTTAAAATATTTTGGCTATTTTAAAAAAAAGCTGATAGTTTATACTAAATTTTTAAAAAAATACATAGTTTGGATTATTTTTGTATACTTGACGTATTTTAAATGATAACGAATTGTTTTGTTAAGTTTATTCTCTTTGGAAACCTAATCAATAATAAATAGCATAATATAAAAGTCTTTTAAAAGGGGGTCTGTTGGTCCTATAATCAGAGTTGGTGCAAAGGGAAAATATTTTATAGAAATATGCATTTCAAAAATTGGTAGTTTCTCACTAGTTTGTGTTTCTGAAACTTATTATTTTAGTTTGAGATTTAGTCCGGTTCAAGATATACTTTAACACTTAGAATATATTGAGTATTAAACCCAAGCAAGTATGAAAGTAAAGCAATAAAATGCAAAAGAATTTAAAGAGGTTCGAACACAAAAGTCATACGTCCTCTCTTCAGACTGAAAGTCTGAAAATCACTAAGATTTATGATTACAATACAGTTGGGCGATCTATCACTAGCTGATAGATGTATGTGTCCACCAATTCACTAGTTCACTCGTCGAGGTCTTTTTGTTTTCCTCAGCTTCTCAGAATTGGAATGTGGGCGCACCACGCAGTCTCCTCCTGGAACTTTGGAACTTTAAAATTCTTTCCTGAACTATCAAGCTTGTTGGCTAGACGCACACAATAATCACCAATGGAGATATGCAGAAACTGTTGTGTTCTTACTTTCCAAGTAAAAACACCAAGATGAGAACTCGAGCTTAAGAGCTACGATTCTCGTGTCCAAAGATGGCACACACGCTAAGCTAAAAGTTAGCCTCGAAGGTTGAAAGCTTAAGTTTGATTTTTTGCAGAGATTCTTTGCTTTCTCAGAGTTTTGGTAGTCTTCTCTCCTCGGGCACTTTGTCTATTTATAAGAGAGTCGTGAGAAGTTTGAAATAATAGTTGTTGAGAGATATATTGGATGATGTCCAACCCGACGCCTTTTTTTTCTTCTGCGAATGACAATTTGTTTTTCTTTAAAATCTGCACCTGTTCTGTAACACCCCGTATTTTTCCGCTACTATTTTGCTAAATAATTATGAAGCATTCGGGCTAAATTGATTTAAAGGTATTATGAGCACAATCGTGATTTAATTCGATGACGGACATTTACTCGAAAATAATTCCGAGGTAAAATTCCGGAAATCATTTCCCTACTATTTTTCCTAAGTCTTCGGCCCTATGTGATTAATGTGGGAAGATTATGTTAGTTTAAATCATATGTTACAAGTTGGAGATAAATAAATTGGGGATTACAAGTATAGCCCTCCTAAAGAAACATCACCTAATAAGACAAGTAAGGGTATACTAGTAATCAATCAATGATGAATAGAATAAAATAGGAAATAAGTTATGTAAATGGGAAAAGACCATGGAGGACTATCTAAAGGATGCCAAATAAATATCTTGGAGGGCAAAATTGAGAAGGGGAAACACAATCATTTGATTCATAGGGAAGTTGCATGGGAAAAACTATACTTGCACTCCACCATTTCCTTTCCCCTCACTCCCATCGGTTGTCACCATTTTCCCCTCTATATATTCTCATCATTTCACCTCCTTCAACCTCACTCAAAACCTCCATGGATGAACACCAAGTACAGCCCCTAAGTTAGCCAAGAACACCTCCCATATCACCTCAAATCACCACAATAATAGCATAAAGCTTCACTACACACCTTCCTCTATCTAAATATCTAAAAAGCCCTATCATTCTACCACTTTGTAAAATCGACCATGGCTGGAAATTGAAGATCTATGGAGCCATGAAGGAGAGCTAGAAGGCTACAAAGAGCTAGAAGCAAAGAGAGAGCGAGTTGGAGCCTCAAACCCCCCATTTTCGAAATTTTGGAGGAGGAACCCCAAATCTGAAATTAAAACCTTCAAGTAACCTCTATCTACCCTCTTTAGACCCTTCTAAGCATGAATATGATGTTGCATGTATGATCAAGACACACCCTCTTAAGTTTCAAGCCATATAGTGAACTAGGTTTGACATGATGCTTAATAGTTGTAAATGCATGTTGATCTAGTGATTATTGATGATATAAATCTTGCTTGAATGTTATGGCTTGAGATCTATGTTATATGATGATGCTATGAAGTGTTTGGTGTCTGAAATTATGAATATATGATGATATATGATGATGAGCCACGAAATTGATGAAAGCATGATATAATGAGACATGCTGTGAATGAACTGTGTAGTGAACAGAGATGTTTGGTTGTGGCAGACTGTCCAAATGGAGTCCTATTAAGCTGAAAATAAAATATGTGGTACCAGAATGTCTTAGGAATATAATGAATTTGGTTTCATGTCAAAATGTTGTGCGGTCTGAAAGTTATGCATTCTACAAAAATATGTGTCAATCTGTGTTGCATTGTGATAAATGGTTTTGAAACTATAGTTAGGCATGTTAGAAAATTCTCAAATTTTACACATAGGTGGGAGACCCATTGCTGAACATTCATGTTAAATTTTTCATGTTAAATTTTTCAAGTCATTATCATGAGTAATTTAGCCAAAATGATATTTTGAAGTCGAACCCCTGTTTCTGCCGTAGCCCAAAAGCGCCCAAGAAATTCAAACTCCCCTAGTCCATATCTCCCAAACGACAAGTGATTTTTACAAACCGTAAAATGGATCATGTCCATTTTAAAATATAGTTTATGCATGTCTAATTTCATACCTTAATTCTCTGTAGATCCGAAATTACATTCTTTTGAAAATGATATTATTTGAGAGTTCTAGCCTTTACAAAATCATGTGTCACTTCTGTACGACCTAAATTGTTGGCTTAATTCAGAACAAAGTACTAAGAGTTCAGCCATGAAAATTAACATGCTTATAATAGACACCCAAAGTATGATATCTACAAAATTTCAGGTTGATTGGCCGTTTATCCTGTTCGGGGTAGAATTTAGAAAATGATGCCCTGATTCTTTAGTCTCTCAGCCCTACCTGAAATTGATTAGTTTGCCCCGACCAATCCGTAAGGAAATTTTGAGATCAGTTAAACGGAGAGTAAACCCTGACATGTCTTCTTTCATAATCTAGAAGTTGAGCCTAAAATAAATTAATGCCACGAAATTATGCAACTTGTTATATGACTGCGCAAATCTGAATTTAAGCAAAATATGACTAAGGCATGAAAGGAATTTGCTAAGTCTAAATCCAAGACTAATAAGACCAATTAAGCCCTTTAAACATGATACTACCTTAGGACAGTTATGTAAACATGAATATGAATGTACATGCCCAAGTGAAACACCTAGTAACATTACGTCATTATTTACCTAGGTGTGGTTGACATTGCGAAGCAAGCCTCGACTAGTGGAACCAAGTAAGCCAACGTTACAACAAGATAAGGTGGGCACTACTTTATCTAAAAACTTGTTTTCCAAATGATTTATCAAATGATGATGAATGTTTTGTTTTGAATGTTTGGAACACCGTAAAACGTTTTGGTGCCTTGACAATGCATGATTTGCTTGGAGGGCTCAGCCCATAATTGTATGCATGAATTTACACAATTAAGAATTGATGATATTATTACGGAGGAATAAGGTGGGAAAGGGGAATGGAGGGCTCAACCCATATATACATGATTTACTTGGAGGGCTCAGCCCATATATGCATGTTTGATGCATAAATTGTTGAATAATATATTCGGAGGGCTCAGCCCAATTCATGATCATTTGTCAATGGCACCACAAATGAAAAGAGTTGCGCAACCATGTGAGATAAATTGTTTTGGCATGCATGAGTAAATGACTTTATAAAACCCTCATGTTATGCTTGTGTGAGACGGTGATTCCAAAATATATGTATGTATTATTTTCGGGACGACGTGTCCACTGGGTACATTCGTGTACTTAGCCCCTGCATGTGTTTTCCCTACATGTAGGTACATGGTGATGGTGATGGCGGGTGCGTTGTGGCGATTGTGGGAAGAAGTGGTTCAATGTGAACCTATATTAAATAAATGTGTACCTGGCATGTAAATCTTACTTCCCCTATTTTGATGATCATTCTTGCATAACTATTTAATCTCTTTTGTTTAAACCAAATTGATCTACTAGGAGTATTTATCTTTTGAAGCTTTGATATATCCATTGATTCGACCCCTAAGCGTGATCTCTACTTTTGTTTGTCCTTTGGTTGGATTTTTGAAACCCCTACACTTATATTGAGGTTCGGTATTGAGCTAAGATGCTATGTCTCCATACATAGTGTCACCTTGGAAGTCTTGATTGAAATTTGTATTATATCCGTCTTTTCGAACTTCTTTGATGTTATGCTTCAATTTATATTTCTTTCAATCCAATCATTGAAGCCATATTATTTCAAAACAAGAATTCGCTTCCGCTTAAAATTTGAAAAAATTGTTTTAAAACTATGAAATCCCTTAACATGCTTTGGTCGCACGTGGGACTGTCGCATAGGCCCGGTTTGGGGGCGCGACATGTTCCTTCTTTTCTGACAATGAATGTTGACTCTGCAGCTTTGCCTCTATATGTGAATTAGGATTGCAAACTGGTGTCATTCCTGCTGGTGATTCGACTAGTTCTCTGATTTGAGAATCCTGAACTGGTAGCCAGTTCCTTCAAACTGATAGTCAATTTTTTCTAACTCTTTGTGCATCCCAAACTGGTGGATCAGCTCCTGATCCCAATTTGTCTTGACCAGCTCTGTTACAACATGATAATCATCCTAATAGGATATACAAGTTTTAATAAACCAAAACTAAAAAGTTTCATTAACGCCCAATTCATTCGTGTCAAGTAGACCTTGTTGTTGTCAGAATTCTTAATTCATGAGTTGTAGGGAGGGATTTATGTCATCACAAATAGAGACTAAAGCAAGTGTTGGATTCAAAGCGGGTGTTAAAGAGTACAAATTGACTTATTATACTCCTGAATACGAAACCAAAGATACTGATATCTTGGCGGCATTCCGAGTAACTCATCAACCTGGAGTTCCGCCTAAAGAAGCAGGGGCCGCGGTAGCTGCCGAATCTTCTACTGGTACATGGACAACTGTATGGACCGATGGACTTACCAGCCTTGATCGTTACAAAGGGCGATGCTACCACATAGAGCCCGTTGTTGGAGAAAAAGATCAATATATTTGTTATGTAGCTTACCCTTTAGACCTTTTTGAAGAAGGTTCTGTTACTAACATGTTTACTTCCATTGTAGGAAATGTATTTGGATTCAAAGCCCTACGTGCTCTACGTCTGGAAGATCTGC
>JAPKLW010001256.1:209409-232598 GCA_026898455.1 Plectranthus barbatus
GCCCTCTTCCTGCATATCTCATGCCAGACCATGCAGCCACCTCACAAGCACAAAGCTAAAAACTATGATAGATATTCTGAACTTATATCTACTTTGTTTGTAACAGAAAAATGTAACCAACTTTTTATGAGAAATCATAATACAAGACCTATTAGTCACAAACAGTGCATGGAGCTCATGATGTAGTGTTGGTCACAACTAGATAAATACAATTAGGACTCAAAGATATGCAGGCATTTAAGTGATCAAAGTATGCACAAATACAATAAGGGTAAACAATGTGCAAAAATGTGTATGTAACTGGTGGGCCTGGTTTTAGTTACAATTTTCCTTTTGTCTTAGAAATAATAGTCCAACAGTGATTAGTCAATATAGAGATATATTACATCAATTGTAGATTTGTGAGTTTCAAAGAAAACAACCGATATACTACCTAATAAAACATGTAAGAGAAACAATAAATGAATAAACGATAGAAAGTGATTCAAAATCTCAAAATTCCTACATCCACTCTTCTTCCTGTCAGTAGGAAGTAATCCTCTATTCAAGTTATTCAACCATTATAACATGAATCTTCTACGTGAGTGCGTCACTGTGTCTTTTACACATTGACCTCTTCACTTCAACTTCTACATCTTTGTAGTTGGTTGAGCTGTACTATGTCCTTGATGATGGACTCTTTCTATTGGATTCGCCACAGTTGGTTGAGCTTTACCAAGTCCTTGACGCTTAACTCTTCTTCTTGGATTCTCCATAGTTGGTTGAGCTTTACCACATCCCTCACACGATGCTCTTCTTCCTAGAATCTCCACAGTTGGTTGAACTTTACCATGTCCCTAAAGTTAGACTCTTCCTTCAGGATTCTCCAATTTCAGCCATTCTTGATAATGTAATATGATAGATAACTTCAATTCTTCTGAACACCATGAGGTTTGTAACACTTCTAAAGTACAAGTATCCTATAGAATTTTCTCTACTTGAGAAGGACTCTCTCATTCTTCTTTTGATATTGATTTAAGAAATTGTTAGGAATATTGTTAGAAATATTATAACCCCTTGATCTCAATTGTATGAATTTTGGTTTGGTGCATCAAAGCTCAATCAATATAATTTCTACTAACTTAGAATCAAGTCAAATTGTAAAAAGTGTTGTATAGGATAGACTTAATTGAGTTGTAATAGAACTAGAATAAAGAATCGAAGAATGCTGAAGGAGTTAGCAAGTAAGAAGATTGCTAAAGACGCTAGCAAACATTGAAAGGCTAGCAAACACTTGAAGAATGCTGGAAGCGCTTAAAGAACGCTGAAGGAGTGAAGCAAGCACGTTGTTGAATCTCAGCAGGATTGCTGAGATACCAGCAGATGACTAACCGCTAGTAAACATATGACAACAATCAACATTAATATGAAGTCTTTGAAATAGAAGGATCCAAAATCACAAAGGAAACCCGACGAATCAGAAAGAAGGATAATCAACAGAGAAAAAGAAGGTTTCCAGAATCAAACTCAAAGATCCGCTCTAACAAAGAAGGCTAAAATCAGGAGAACGCCAATCAGAGACAAAGGAGAACTGAAGAGTCACTGCACTTCGCAGAAAAGGAAGAACAAAGATTGGCGAGCAGACACTATGTGTCTAACGGATAAGATTCAAACAGTCATTTGAATCTACACTTATAAATAGGTGATATCGCAAAGAGCAACAGAGGTTCACAAAATCTACAACAGAGAAGTTAGACAATTCAAGATACTCTCAAACTCACGCGAACCCACAACCGAGCATACATTTGATCGAGGCTTTGAATAAGATTTCAAATTTAGAGCTCGAGACCGTTGAAGTTTTCTTCTAAGGTTAGAAAGGTGAATCTAGCAGTCACCTTGCTCTGCAAGAGTGATTATCATGGGCTATTGCCTAAAAAGAAAAGGTTATGGGAAGAACTATAAAACTCCCAAGGTTGATGTCCGAAGAGAAGGGGGAGGTTTGTCCTCACTCTAAGAAGTGTCAAAGAGTAGATTGAAGACCGAGGTGCTTGAAGGTGCGTGCTGACCACACGGAGGAGCTGCTCCATGTTAGAGATCAAGCCTGACATTGTAATCAATCATAGTGAATTTTCAGTTAGGAGGACTGAAGAGTGGACGTAGAATAGTTGTTCGAACCACTATCAATCTAGTGTTCATTTACTTCTTTCATTTCATTACTTATTGCTTATCTTGAAACTTAACACATCAAGTGTTGTAGTTTAACTTGAAGTAAATCTAACAGATATTCGAGCTTAAACACATTTAATAAACACTTGCTAAGTCGTGACCTTAGCAAGATAAGTGCAAGATATTATTAAACATTCCTCTGAAACTATAGATACTCTTATCGGGGACCAACAATTGGTATCAGAGCGGTTGGTCCTTGCAGACTAGCTGCTTCTGATTTACGTAGGACCAGATCCACTTTTCCTTGCATATTTCTTGTGTTTTTGTGTTAAGCTCATGATTAAGACAGTGGTGAACAACGCGAAGTGGGAAGGTTCTCTCTGAAAACCTACACCACCCGGAAAAGGAGGTCGGTGATCACACTAAAGAATATACATCTAGAGATGGGGCAGGTGATCGAGCAAGGACCAATCAAGACTCGGAAGGTAAACACTCGAATCGGCGAATACGTTCAAGGACCAGAAGAGATGGCGGACAAGCCGTACGAGGAGTGGACTCCAGAAGACCGAGTTCGTGCTCAATTGGACTATGTGGTTGTAGATTTAATGTTGAATTCTCTATCAGAACCTTTGCTGACTGAAGCAATGGAGTACAAAAATGCAAAAAAATTGTGGGGTTTTCTTGGCACCCTGAGTAAAAAGACTGCTCAAATGAAGAGGAAGAAGCTGCAACAGTGCGTAGACAAATACGAGTCGTTCTAGAAGCTTCCAAGAGAAACAATCAAAGAAATGGAAGTTAGATTTAACTCCATTATAGCCGAATTGAAGAAGTTGGGAAGAACGTACGAACTTCCCGACATGAACTCAAAGATATTTTCAAAGATGCCAAAAGAGGACTGGTTTGTCAAATTAACGAGCCTCAAGGAGAAAGATCTATCTACCATGCGCACAAAAGATGTATTCGCCCAGCTTCATGCACATGAATGGGACATCATGCAGATAAAAAAAAATGAAGTCGTACGAGCTGCAGTATCCATTGACGATCATCCCAAGGATGCATCATATTTCGTGAAGAGAGATGTACAAAAGTGGAAAACCAAGAAGTCGTTCCACTCAGATCGCATCAACCACTGGATCTCAAGCTAAAAAATAAAATGCTCAGTCAGCGAGCTGGAGGAGCAGATGAAAAGATTACATAAACTACTGCTGAAGGCCAAAGGTAAAAAGGAGGAACCACATCAGAGTCAACCAGCAGACAACCGAACAACCAAGAAGACTCCAAGAACGTGCTACGAGTGCAACTCACCCGACCATCTAAAGTTTGAGTGCTCTCGAGTAGATCCAGATGAAAGGGAGCGATTCAGAAAGCTCTTTGAAAAGCGCGTGCCAAAGGCCATCGCCAAAGCCCTGCTGACCAGGACAGAAATACCAGACATCCCAGATCACGACGATGAAAGCTACTCCTCAAATTACGAAGAGGATGTTCTCATGGTATTTATGGCCAACATCAATGAAGATGTTGACGTTGATGAAGAGCGGGTAGCAGAATCAGCCCTAGCTGTCTCAAGAAATCAGGTAACAAATTTTGTTATGTCTGCTGCCTCTACTTTAGAAAAAAATCATGATACTGCTAATTCATGTTTTTCAGAATCAAGAGATATAACTGTAGAGCTTCTTTGAAAAGAATTTTCAAAGTTTCATGCATTAAAAGATGTTTTAGTAAGAGAAAATTCCTCGCTAAAATCTCAGCTTTCTATTTTGACCAATGAGATTGAGAAATCTAGGTCATTAGATGAGGAACTTATGAAACCCAAAACATAATTCTCCTCACTTAGTGAAAATTTTAATTGTTTAAAACAAGAGAATAAGATTTCGAACAGAAAAGACTTTGTGCAAGAACCTTGTCAGTGTAGATTTTAAAAAAGCACAAGAGACTTAGATGAGATTTTTAAGTGTTCAAAGAAGCACAAATAATTTTGCTGGAATAGTTTTGAAAAAGGAGAATCCAACAATGCTGAATCTGACCGATCGAAGAAAATAATCTTTGTCCTAGCAACTGAGAAGGTTCAGCAGACTACTAGGAAAGACAAAGGGGACAATGCTAGATTAGCAACAGTTGTTCAACAAAAATGTTGGCAACCTACGAATCCCCTGTTGACCGTTCAACAGAGACAGAAAGGCATATCTTTATTTTGCAGGAACAGGGTCCAACAAGAAAAACATCGAAGAAATTAAAGGAATAGATCCTAGACAGCGGATGCTTAGGTCACATGACATGAGACAAAGACATCTTTACAGATTTTCAGAAAATAAGAGGACCTTCAATTTCCTTCAGTGACAACTCAAAGGCTAGAGTAATCGGAAGAGGGTGCATCGAGCAAAATGGAATGCACATCATCAACGTGGCCCTCGTCGATAGCCTCAAGCACAATGTACTGAGCATCAGTCAGCTAAGTGAAAATGGATATATTGTTTACCTCTTTGATACAGGTTGCGAGATTTCTGACAAGACCAATGGAGAAGTAAAGCTTAGAGGAATCAGAAAAGGAGGACATTATGTTGTAGATTGGGAAAGTGGTCAGCAAGCTTCATGCTTCATCGTATTCAAAAAATAAGAAATCAGCTGGCTATGGCACAAAAGGCTAACACACTTAAACTTCAAAAATATCAATTATATAGCCAGAAATAGCATTGTCACAAGATTTCCCAATGAAACCTTCAAGAAGGAAGGTGTTTGCAGAGCTTGTCAGCAAGGAAAACAAGCCAAGGCGTCCTTCAGATCTAACCCAGAAAAGGCCACATCAAATAGAATCCTTGAGCTGCTGCACACGGATTTATTCGGCCCCGTGACTCCACCCACTGTAGGCGACAAACATTATACATTGGTTGTTATTGATGATTATTCCAGGATCACATAGGTGAGACTGCTCAAGAGCAAGGATGAAGTCAAGATAATCCTACCTGAGTTGATACTTCCAGTACAAAATGATAAAGAGGTCATGGTGAAGAGGATAAGATCCGATAATGGTACAAAATTCTGTATCGGAGCTATAATGGACTTTTGCACCAACACTGGGATAGGACATGAAAGGTCCACTACAAGAACACCTCAACAAAATGGCTTGGCAGAACAAAGGAACAAAACTCTAAAGGAGGCCATACGAACAATGCTTGTCGATACAAATATAGGTCAAATTTGTTGGGGAGAAACTGTAAAGAATGCATGTTATACGCAGAATCGAAGTGGTTTGAATCATCGATTCAACAAGACTCCCTACGAAATCTATCATAGTCGTAAGCCTTCATTAGCTCATCTTCGTGCTTTCGGTTCACCATGTTGTATCCATAATAATGGGAAGTCAAAGTTAAGTACTTTATCTCCCAAAGCTGATGAACGGGTCTTCCTAGGATATGGACATCCTTCTCACAAGGTTGTAGAGTGCTTAACAAGACCACCAAACTTTTGGAAATAACATGCAATGTTATTTTTTATTAAGCTACTTTAGTGTGCAGGACTATGAGAGATCTAAAAGATGTGATTTATGAAACCAATGATGTCAATGGACAACGAGCTAGAATACATCCAAAGCTGAACCGATTGCTCCAACTAGGTTTATGAGTGAATCCACATCTACGCTTGAGACCTCGGCTAGTCAGCAAACAGCCGAGATGGCCGGTGATGCAACTGGTAATGCTAAGGCCCCACTAAATCCTCTCAAAGAGATCACAAGTCAAGGGGGAACTCAAGAAAGAAAAGTTGTTTAGCAAAACGAAGATGTTGCTGAGAACCCTTAGAACAACAAGAGGACTGCTGAAGATAGCGCTGCTGAAATTGACCAAGAGCGGGTTGCTGACGGATGATGTATCACTCCAGCAAATACAAATCCAGCAGACGAATCATCAGCAGACAACCATTCAGCAAATGACAACTCAACAAGTATAACTGAAATTCTGAATAATCTACAACTTGTTGACGTGCCTGTTTCAGGAAGCCAAATTGGAGCATCCAACAGTCAAACAATTCCCGTTATGGACAAAGACCAAAGTGGCTGCTGAGAGATCATCATCAGAAGCAATATTAGGAGATCTTGCTGATCCTATTGAACTAGACATACTGCAATGCTAACCTGCTACATATCTCAGGAGAAGCCTACCAAATTTGCTGATGCACTTAAATTTGCCGATTGGATCAATGTGATGCAGGAAGAATTGTCAGAATTCACGCGGAATCATGTATGGGATATCGTGGATCGACCAATGCATCAATCGGTGATATGCACCAAATGGGTATTCAAGAACAAGTGTGGTGAGAATGGACTTGTCGTGCGCAAAAATGTGAGGCTTGTAGCTAAAGGATACGCGTAGTGCAAAAGAATCGACTTTGACGAAATATTTGCTCCAGTAACTCAACTGGAAGCAACCAGGTTATTCCTTGCATATGCTGCTCACCATGGTTTCACTGTATTTCTGATGGACGTCAAGAGTGCGTTTCTAAATGGTGAATTAAAGGAGGAAGTCTACGTCGAGCAACCTCCAGGCTTTTAACGTGGAAACAAGGAGTACAGGTTAAGGAAAGCTCTGTATGGTCTAAAACAAGCCCTAAGAGCTTGGCACGACACGCTGTCACAATTTCTGCTGAAGAATGGATTCAGGAAGGGAAAGATCAACCAGACACTTTTCTTGATCAAGGATGCTGAAGACATATTACTCATCCAAATCTACGTGGATGATATTATATTTGGATTGAAGAATCTAACCCTGTGTGAAAAATTGCTCCGCTTATGCAGAATAACTTACAGATGAGCATGATGGGGAAATGTCGTATTTCTTAGGTCTGCAAGTTCAGCAATCCATCAACGGGATCGTCATACATCAGAAGAAATACACTAAAGATCTCATCAACAAATTCTGTCCAGAAAAGACAAAGACCTTGCGGATTCCTATGAGCACAGCATGTCAAATCTCAATGGACAAAGAAGGCGAATCCGTGGATCCAAAAACATATAGAGGTATTATTGGTTCATTACTATACCTAACGTCCAGCAGGCCAGATATTTCGTATGTTGTAGGCGTATGTGCTAGAGATCAAGCAAATCCGAAGAAATCGCACATGGAATTCGCACAAAGGATTCTCAAATATCTGAAAGGGACAGAGTCCTTAAGAATTTGGTATCCGAGAGCAGATGACCTTACACTCGCTGGATATTTAGACTCCGACTTCAGAGGATGCCGAATCGATCGGAAGAGTAAAAGTGGGACTTGCCAATTCCTTGGACACAAGCTGATCAGCTGGTTCAGCAAAAAGCAACACTCGGTAGCAACGTCCACAACTAAAGTTGAATATGTGGCTGTTGCGAGCTACTGTACACATGTGTTGTGGATCAAGCAGCAACTTCAAGATTATGAAGTCAACACCGGATGCGTCCCGATATACTATGACAACAACAGTGCAATGTGCATCACGAAGAATCCAGTACATCATTCAAGGACGAAGCACATTGATATCAGACATCATTTCATCCAAGATCACGTTGGAAAGAAGGATATTTCAGTGGATTACATCCGAACAGAAGATCAGCTGGCAGACATATTCAACAAACCTCTAGCAGAAAGCAGATTTAAGGAGCTTTGTCTCAAGCTTGGTTTATTAGAGCTAGATGAGGTTGTGGAAGAATGAGTCCGAGCTCTCATTCTGTTCTAAGATTTTTTGGATTTCTGGAGATGATGCAGAATTGAGTGTTTCCAAGCTCTCTCTCTCCCGAAATGCGAAAGGTTTAAAGACAGATTGCTGAGTTCAAGCTCTCAGCAGAGTTTACGCCAGATGCTGAAGTTTGCTTTTCCAGCAGACATCATTGCGATTGCCGAGTCCCAGCTCTCAGTAAATAGACAAGATTGCTGGATCAACCTTGAGAAGTTGTTCAGAAAAATGAATTAAAATCGGGATATCTCATCCGACGAAACAGTTACAAACCCATTAATGGAGAGAATTAATGTGGTGATGGTCAATATTCGTTATCATTTCCGAAGATTTTACTCAAGGCTCAAGATGATTCAGTTCAGGATATGGTATCACAAACAACCACGTGGAAAGTATTGACGAAACCATCGGTTCCCAAGGCAGACGATTTGATGGATCAAATAAATCTTCAAGACGGGTTCATCTATTTAAAGGGAGGTTTCTTTTGTTTAGGAGAACATATCCAAACCTCTGAAATTAAACTCGCATCATGCCTTCAATCCCCTCCATTTAAACCTTGTTGCTCAAGAAAAACAAAATGTCATCTTTTACCATCTCACCAAAATACCTTCAAGATGGGTTCGAGCAACGTGACTTGAAAGTCTCCAAATTCAGTGGAAGGGTCGTAATCTTCACAGAAATCATATCTAAGAAGGTTCTCTCAATTCTCGGTTCGCCTCTGATAATGGGTTTTCTGATATTAGAACCGAATGGAGATAGGAGATCCATTTTTTTAGGCCATGACAGTTTTATCTTTAGAGATATATAAACTTGTCAGGTGGGTCTGAGGATGGATATTCCTTAGTCACATAGTTTTGAAGTTCCTTTGGGTAAGGACTTCCAGACAACTACTTCCTGACATTTTCTTCCAGGGTTTCTAAAGCCGGAAAATGGAGACGAATAAGAGATGGAGGAAAGGCTTGCGGGTGGAGTAGATGTAACTCGTATGCATCTGCTTGGCATCCGGAGCTAAAGAAGCATGCATCTACGCATGCAAGCATGTAGGTGGTGCAGATATTACCCATCCTACACAAAGTAGGGACATTTTTATAGCACTTGGTGCTGATGGAAAGTGCGGACAACAACACCGATTTGAGCAGATGGTGAGATCTGCTAGCGTTGGACTTCCTGTCCAACTATATGTTGGACGTCCGCAGGCTGACGAATGAAGAGATGTCTACGTACAAAGCTTGAGGAGCTAGAAGATGAAGTGACAAGAGACATTTCTTAGCCAACAAGGCGTTGTTGTGCATGTGGGGAGACATGCAGCAATGAGCTCGGGGAGGAGACTAAGAAGAAGGAGCAGATCTAGAAAAGACGTTATTTGGAGCAATTTGAAGAAGAATTGATCATTGTAACTTGTTGTTTAATACTTTGCGAAGTGTAACACTTGTAATCAATGATATCAATAAAATAATATGCTCGTTTTGATGACAATACTCTGTTATCTCAAAATAATAACTGCCTAAACAAATTGCGAGATCATTACACTCCTTGTGTAAATAGCTTCCTATCTAAAAATCTTGTGATTTTCCTTGGATTAAATCGAAGATAAAAAGGAAAATCAACAAATAGGAAAGTTAAAGTCTCCCCCGAAGCCTAAGTCGGAAGTAGAGTGCTTGATGGTTGAAGTGATAATTTTTTTATCAAGCAAACTCTATGCTGACTACTGAGTCCATGCTCTCAGTAGAATCCCGACCGTTACTGAGTCCAAGCTCTCAGTATAGACTCTTTGAACTCTAAAAGTTCAAAAATTATAAAAAAGTCTAAATTGTCTACTGAGTCCAAGCTCTCGGTAGAACCCAGATGACTGCTGAGTCCAAGCTCTCAGCAGATACCCATAGATGGCTAAGTACAAAGTCTTAGCATATTCTAGATTGACTGCTGAGTCCAAGCTCTCAGCAGATTCATATTGACTACGGTGTACTAAGATCTCAACAGAATTGAAGCTCAATGCTGAGTCCAAGCTCTCAGCAGAATCCTGTTATATATGGTATTCTGAGATCTTAGTGCAATCTAAGTAAATTGCTGAGTTCAAACTCTCAGCAGATATCTATCAGTAGCTGAGTCCAAGCTCTCAACATATACTTGTTGATTGCTGAAGTTCAAGCTCTCAGTAGATATGTGTTGATTGCTGAGCCCAAGCTCTCAGTAGAATGTCTTTTGTTTGCTACATCCAGCCGAGCAGACAAAAGAGAGATAATAATTTCAAATATCTCGAAAGGCGGGACTATCTGATTGACAGAGCAACTATCGAGCCCATATTAATTAGAAGAGTGACTGCTACATAGGGCGGTGATAAATAAGCAGATGTCACGTCAGCCTCGCGCAACTTTCCATCATCATGAGACGTAAGGCGAACCGTCGCTAACTACCTAACCGTCGATCTGTCAAGATCAGAAAGGAGATCCAACCACTGACACAAAGTTGATTGCTCATATTGTATAAAGGAAGTTGGTTTGAGATTTCTAAACCCTATTACTCCTTATATTTCTAATTTCAAATTTTTCTTCGACTCTATATCTCTTTGAGTTCAAGAGAAATATCAATGGCGGAATCATCCAACCATTCCAATCACCCTGCCGAATCATCCGGAAGACCAAGCATTCCCGAAGAACCTGAACAATTTCAGTTGACGTTCATAGGTGTGTTAAAAAAGGAACAGATTGATGAATCTATCCCCTATGGTCGTTTGGTGGCCATTATTCACGGCAGAGCAGAAGGCAAACTCACCATTTAACAAAGAAGGACGGCTCAAGTGAGGAAGGAAAAGATACTCTATGAGCCATTGTTTAGAAAACACTACTGCACCAGGCTTATCAAAAAGATCGATCATGCAGGACTTCTGAAGTATCTATTTGCGGAGCCTATCAAGTTCCGGCCCCACATAGTTGCAGAATTCTTTACAAGAGCTGTGGTTGATAAAAGTGAGAAGTTCTTCACCACAAGCATTTTGGGAACGAAGATAGAAGTGAGCCTAAAAGTATTGGCAGAAAGGTATGGGTTGAGAGTGGATGGAGAGGATGTTGCCACCTACACAGTGACTGATGATGAAAAGATGCAGAAGTGATGGTGCAGGTGGAAGAAAAACACATTTACGGAGCCATGAAAGGTGGCTGCACCATTGAGATCGTTGGAAGAGCCCATGAAGAGCCTAGCGTAAATTGTGATAAGGATGCTAGTAGGCGAAGTTGGCTCGCTTTAAGAACTGAGTGCCAAAAAGTTTGATGTTATGATGGCTATTGATGACCAAATTCGTGGGAATTGGGCGATGTTCATCTACACCAAGTGGCTGGCACACATCTACAAAAACAAGAACATCAAGTGGGAGCATACGTTCACTAAAGACATGGGTTTTTGACTCAAGATAAATCACTTTCTTGAGGGCATTATACCCAAAGGGAAGCGTTGTCGTGGAGAAGATTTGCTACCCATTGACTACATACCGCCTACCAAAAAGCAACAACCTGCGAAGGACTTTAGGGAGGCACTTTTTCCGACTGGGAAAAGTTGTGTCGATCAAAACAAACAAGTTTCTGACGAAGAAGATCCTTTCCAAGGCGATGCCATTCTGCAGATAGTTATTCCACTGGCTGAGGATAAAATTGAAGCGGAGAGAAGGCAAGTAAAACAAGATGCCCTGGTTAAAAAGTATGAAAGCCTGCAAGAAATCACACAGCTGGAACCCCTCATTCCACCTGTAGTGAAGAAAAAGCAAACGCAAAAGAGTCTGCAGCAGAGGAAGAGGAAGTCGACAGATGATAAATTGCAAGCAGAGAAGAATGGAAGGACTGATCGTTTCAAGGGATGAACTGTCCAGGTTACAGTCCCAGTAGTAGATACAACACTACTGATTCCTGATGTTGCCAAGAATGCAGAGGAGAATCCTGTTGAACCAGCCTCCAAAGATACAAAGAGAAAGCTAGAGTTCTCTATAGAAGAGCAGGTAGCATGGAAGAAGAGGCGACATGGGAAGGCATTAAAGAAGGCAATAGAGCAGAAGGAATTTCAAAAGACAAATTTGAAGATGATTCTCGAGCAAAGAGATGCTAACTATGAGCAGATCAAAGCTACTTATGATGAACGCAATGTCAAGATGAAGGACGATGATCAACCTGAACGCATTACAAAGAAGGATGTTGAGAAGGCACGAATCGCCAAATTTGATAAAATGCAAATGAGATGAGCATTCAAGGATTTGCAAGATGTGATGCCGAGAGGATCAGGCAAACCGATGATCAAATAGACTCCTGCACAAGAAGGAAGGAGTGCTGCTACTCAAACTGTTCAGCCCGTCACTGCACAAGGGGGAAGTGATGGTGCTGGTGTTAATATTGAAAGTGTTGTTCGTCAGGCTTCTGTGACAGGAGTTAGTAATGTTGTGAAAGGAAGTGTGGAACAGACTATTGTGCAAGGTGGTAGCAGTTCTATAATTGAGAAGGTGATTGAGGATAAACAACTGGCTGCACAAGGAGGAATCTGGGTTGTTACCATCCTAGCTGAAAGAGATTTGGTACAGAAGGACAACCAAATACCTATTGAAGGAGAAAGAGACAATGCAGTGGAGAAGGAGAATGCTGACCTTGAGATCAGAACCAATAAGGGTAGAACAGATGCTAAGGTATTCACTCAGACGGCTGGTCAGCAATCCGAACCAATAGTTGAGAGGGAAGCTGCTGAAAGAGAAGTTGTTGAGAAGGAAGCCATGGAGAAAGAAGCCACCACCTCACTTGATGCTGAGACCCTGAGCCAGATTATAGGTCAACCTCACTGCAAGCGTAAGAGCACAGAATGAGCAGTATCTTCGTGCTCTGGGAGTGGATCCATCCACTGTTCTAGAATGGAATCTAGGAGCGGATACTCCCTTCGTGCTGAATAAGACCATTGAATCGCTGTGGCAGAGGAGTATTCCGATTCCTACCTTTCCCAAAGTCTCAGGTATTTCATTAAGTGATATTACAAATGATGATGATGTTGAGATGATGATGATGTGGAGATGATAGGGAGTGCAGAAGCTGCCCAGGGGGTCTTGATGCTTGCTGAAGGTGAATCTATGTTCAGAACAGATACGTTGAGAGTGCCCATGTAAGGACAACTTGATAGGAGGTTTAAAGCAAAGCGAATTGCCAAATGGTGCCCTCCCGTCACTGTGAAGGATGAGAAGAACGACGACCTCATCTCGTAGGCAAAAGAAATTTGTGTGTTCATTTAAGCCCAAGTTGCTGAAGAACTTGAGACCACTTATGCCGCAGAATTCTCAGATGGATCTTCCGATCTTAAATAGTTTAAGATTGAGTTCTAGAGGTGGAGATTCTACGACTACGCCACCCACGAACTACATTATGAAGACTACGTAATCATGCTAGCACGAATGGGTCTGAGTTACTGGAGAAGTGAATAAGAATGGGCATATGACTGGATGGATCAGACATCTAAGCGGCAGTACTCCGAGAAGCAAGTAGTTGTCAGGCTGCAAAAGATAAAGGCTCACCGAGCAATCCCAAGATATCGCTCACTACCTGCCTCTGAGTACGGCATTGCTGATTGACCCCCATTCTGAATTTTAAATCCCCAGCAACAAGAAGGCAGATGACTGCAGCTGCTGAGTTGCACGCAAGATAGGCAGAAGAAAAAGCTGCACGGAAGAGAGCAGAGGATCACAGGAAGATGGAGTTTAGGGAGCGGATACTCACTACGTTGGTCAATATCCCATTTCGGGTGGATAGCTTTAGGCCTCCATCTCCAGTCGCTGCTAAAGAAGCACATATTCAGGAAGATGAACCCACTGCAGTAGAAGATGTTGATCCGACTTCTAATCCATCTCAGGCGATGACAACCACTGCTGAAATCCCTAACACTTCTAATAAAATGGTGATATCCATGGATCCCCTGGTCATGACAATTGAGCCCTTAAGCTCCAGTACCTATAACAGGGACCTCCAGAAATCCATTCATGTCGTGGTATATAGGAGCATTGGAGAGCAGATTATGTCGATTGTGAGAGTTCAAGTGCGAACCCAAGTGGTCGAGGCAAATGCAGAAATTCGCCAAACTCTGCAGGACGACTTTGAGACCTTCTCTACCGATCTTTTGGTTGCGATCAAAGAGGGGGAAGAGAAGAGATTGAAAGAAGAAGCAGAGCGGCGAAAAGAAGAAGAAAGAATATGTTGCCTCGAAGCACGTAGAAAATAGAAGGAAGACTTAAGAAGACAATAAGAAGAAAAAGAGAAAGAGGAATGAATGAAGATCGAGGAAAGAGAGAGGATCAAGAGAAAAGAGCAAAAAGCCGTTGTGGACAACTTCATGAAAGTAACGATCAAGACTCTTAGAAAAATGAAGAAACCCACCGGCTCGTCAAGTGCTAAAGATATTGATTCGGACTCCTCGTCTACCAAGAAGTAATCCCTATATCCTTTACAAGTCTTCCGGTAAAAACTTCTTGATTTTTGATTTGGGTGTATGTTTCATGTACTCTACTGCAAGATTTTTAAGGAAACTAACCCAGGTTGAAGACAACACCTTATTGTCCAACACTGAATTAATTATTATAGCTAAAATTACACATTCAGTGTAATCAACAAACTGCTTGGATTGTTGGGTGTGTGTGATATGTTCCTGCATGTTGCTCAATAATTGTGTGTGAATGTGCTTTATGCTTAGTGATGGCCCCGGGCCGGTTCCGGGCCGGTTCCGGTTCGGAACCGCCGGTTCCGGTTCCCAGATAAATGGAACCGGAACCGGCCCGGCTAGAAGAGGTTAAGGTTCCGGTTCCGAACCGGCGGTTCGAATTTTATTTTTTTTATTATTTTATTATTTTTTCAGTGACACGTGGCGCTCTCTGATTCGTCGATTTTCGAATTTTTAAAAAAATTTCAACGGTTCGGAACCGGAACCGCCGGTTCCGGTTCGGGCAAAACTTGAACCTGAACCGGCCCGTCTGTAGCCGGTTACGGTTCCGGTTCGGAACCGTTTTCACGGTTCCGGTTCCGGTTCCGAACCGTGGAACCGGCGGGCCGGTTTCGGGCCGGTTCAGCCGGTTCCGGTTCGGTTTGGCCATCACTATTTATGCTTACTCGTTTGATGATTTGAAAGCCATTTACTTGAACAAAATTTTCTAATCGAGCAATACCCTTGATATTTTGAGGGGGAATATTTCTGATTGATACTGAGTCTAAGGGAGTTGATATGTTGAGAATAGAATTGCTAGGAATATTTTGTAATCTCATTAATCAGCTTTCCCGTGATCAGTTAGTTAGAATTGAGGCTTTGATCGCACCAAAAAGGGAGAAATTGGTAGGAATATTGTTAGAAATATTATAACCCTTTGATCTCAATTGTATGTATTTTGGTTTTGGTGCATCAAAGCTCAATCAATCTAGTTTCTAGCAACTTAGAATCGAGTCAAATTGTAAAAAGTCCTGTATAGGATACACTTATTCGAGTTGTAATAGAACTTAAATAAAGGATCGAAGAATGCTGAAGGAGTTAGCAAGTAAGAAGATTGCTAAAGACACTAGCAAACATTGAAAGGCTAGCAAACACTTGAAGAATGCTGGAAGCGCTTAAAGAATGTTGAAGGAGTGAAGCAAGCACGTTGCTGAATCTCAGCAGGACTGCTGAGATACCAACAGATGACTAACCGCCAGCAAACATATGATAGCAATCTACATACATACAAAGTCGTGAAATAGAAGGATCCAAAATCACAAAGGAAACCCGACGAATCAGAAAGAAGGATAATCAATAGACAAAAGGAAGGTTTCCAGAATCAAACTCAAATATACGTCTGACAAAGACGGCTAAAATCAGGAGAACACCAATCAAAGACAAAGGAGAACTGAAGAGTCACTGCACTTCGCAGGAAAGGAAGAACAGAGATTGGCGAGCAGACACACTGTGTCTAACGGATAAGATCCAAACAACCGTTTGAATCTACACCTATAAATAGGTGATATCTCAAAGACCTAGAGAGGTTCGCAAAATCTACAACAGATATGTTAGACAATTCAAGATACTCTCAAACTCACGTGAACTCACAATCGAGCATACATTTGATCGAGGCTTTTCATAAGCTTTCAAATTTAGAGCTCGAGACCTTTGAAGTTTTCTTCTAAGGTTACCTTTGGGATTCCTTCTATCCTAGAAAGAATCTAGAAGTCATCTTGCTCTGCAAGAGTGATTATCACGGGCTATTGCCAAAAAAGAAAAGGTTCTGGGAAGAACTATAAAACTTCCAAGGTCGACGTCCGAAGAGAAGAGAGGTTTGTCCTCACTCTAAGGAGTGTCAAAGTGAAGATTGAAGACCGAGGTGTTTGAAGGTGCGCGTTGACCAGACGGGGGAGCTGCTCAACGTTAGAGATCAAGTCTGACCTTGTAATCAATCATAGTGAATTTTTAGCAGGAGGACTGAAGAGTGGACGTAGAACAGTTGTTTGAACCACTATAAATCTCGTGTTCATTTACTGCTTTCATTTCATTACTTTTTGTTTATCTTGAAATTCAACACATCAAGTGTTGTAGTATAACTTGAAGTAAATCTAACAAATAATCGAGCTTAAACACATTTAATAAACACTTGCTAAGCCGTGACCTTAGCAAGATAAGTGCAAGATACTATTAAACATTTCGCTGCAACTATAGATACTCTGATCGGGGGACCAATAGAAATAATGTCTTTCTCACTCTCTCTCTCTCTCTTTAATTCTCTTAAGGAGTATTTTATCTATCGAGTCTTCCTAATGAGGAAATTGGAAACTACTTTTTTTGTAGGTTAACAATGACGTACGGAGATTTATCTTTTTTCACCTTTTCATCATGTTAGACTTAAATTCTGATTGACGTCTGGTACACCCTACAGACATTTCAAATATGGAGATCAATTTTTCTCTCTCAGCTGTTCCTTTCTTCAAATGGTCTGAAACCACTTTGACATCGAGTTACTTCTAGCACAAGATTCACTCCCTGTATATATGATGGTCTCCGATCAGCTGCGAGTTGAGAATTTTTGTTCTTCTAATGAATGTTGATGGAATTATATTCTCAGATAAATTAGGAAGTCGCGTAATCTTGATAAATAACAGCTAACAATTTGCGGCGCTCTTGTGTTGAAGAAGACATGAAGGCTTGAAAGCTACGGGAGAGAGAGTGCACAAGCTTGAGCGCTTGAATATTCAGAATGACAAAGGTTATTTCTCTTCTTTGATGGAGTATTTATAAGTTTTGTTTTAATTCAAGTCGTTGAGAGATGAATGATGCAATCCCATACTTTTGCATATATTTGTTGTTGTACGATGTTGTGCAATTTGCAGACTTTATACGCATTTTTAGGTTTTTGTCCAAGAGGTTAACAAATATTCTTCTTTAACCCGTGGAAGAAGAATATCCTTGCATTCATTCCGAGAAAGATCAACTCTGATTATCCTTCAAATATGCCAATTCTTCTTCTTATTTTCCTCTAGTCTCGGTTTATCTTCTTGATAATTGGAGAGAGCCGTCATTATGTCAGTTGAATATGAAAACATCAGTTGACTAATGAGTGTTAGCTAAACTTGTACTAAGTTATTAGTTCCTCTTGGATTAGCTCTTCCTCTCACTTCATAGCTGGTCAACTCTTTCAATTAACTGACAGTTTTGGTTCTCTTCTTCTTATAACTGTCAGTTGACCAGTTATTGAACTCCACATGAACCTGATTTTTTGTCTTCAGTTATTTGCGTCTTCAGTTGTTAACTTTCTACAAATCTAAACTATTACAACTTTTGAACCTATATAAGATTATAATATAAAATAATCAACCTTTATACTAATAAATTAGTTGATTAATGGTTTACCACAATTATCAAAACACGTAAAATTTCTAATAATATGAATACATAATTTCAATCAAAACCAATTAATAATTTTTATACCTAGAAATCAATCCCAAAATAATTGATTTGAAAATGAGGTTTCAATTCAAACCTCGGTGTCAATTTCGTAATGTTTTTCCGATTTTGAAAAGCAGTTTTAGTTGAAATGTTGGGAAAAGTGATTTTTTTTAGCTTAAATGTGATTTATCTTTTAATTCATCAAAATTCCCAATTTTCGATTTATATACATAGGTTGGTTCTTATTGAAACTATTATTATATTGTGAAATCTGAAATATAATAGCATGTCATCATCAATATCCATCCCAAAAGTGTAATGAGTGGATGTTAGTCAAAAAATTATACCACCAAGTTGCTTTTGGCATCTTTGAATCTCATAATTATTCGTGTGCAATGTAGTGGGTCATATCTACTTAATTATTAGAAAACTATTAAAACTAAAAATTTTAAAAATTCTACCCTATACACGATAGCTTTTCCCTTCAAGAAACTATAAAAAAATTAGGGAAAAAATTTGTTTTTCAGTTAACGTAAATTTTCTTACTTCCCTGAATACTTTCACTTCATTTCTCACTTTTATACACAAAAACTCAATGCACAAAAGTATTTGAAACAATAAAATGGTGTTAGAATTTACTCACCGTTGCAAAAGGGATTTATTAGGAGGAGAATATTTTACTATTATAAAATAGTTAATGCTGTTTTAATAAGCCAATATGAAATATGTAATACACAATTGAGAATAATTGTAATTGGATTGATATTAATACAAGTTATAAAAAGAAGAGAGATGTATCACAATGATATAATAATTCATATCATTTTAATTAGTTAATATAAAATACTTAACATCTATATCTATATAATATATTAAAAGAGTTCCGGTCAATTCCCTCCAAAATTCTCAAAGACCGTGCACATTAAAGCTCTAATATTTATCCAAATATATTAATTGTGTTTCCTTTACAATTTTGTATTAGCATTGAGTTTATTTATTCTAATATATTAATATTTTTAATCATAAAATAAATCTTTATTATAACAATATTATATAATTATAAAAAAATTTAATATTATAATAATAGTTTTGGTTAATATGATCATTATTAAAAATAATGGAGGATTTGAAATAATAATAGAATAAATAAAAAATAATTATAAAATAACATGAGATAAATAATAATAAGAAACAAACAATTTTGTTTTTGAGATCTTCAAATGATAAACGAGAATGAAACTCACTTGGAAGGTTTTGTGATATCA
This sequence comes from Plectranthus barbatus, assembly GCA_026898455.1. Lineage (NCBI taxonomy): Eukaryota > Viridiplantae > Streptophyta > Magnoliopsida > Lamiales > Lamiaceae > Plectranthus > Plectranthus barbatus. The sequence continues at coordinate 228,420 of JAPKLW010001256.1, forward strand.
TAATATTTGGGTATTATTCTCATATCATAATATTTGGGTATCATTCTCAATTTCTTATTCATACATTCGCATGTCCTTCAACTAAAAGATTTGTTTTGAAATTCAATTACCTCATGCCGACATCCACCAACCAAATGGATCCTTAATATATTTTTAAAACTTTATATATAAAATATGTTCGTGCAACGCACAGGTGAATTTCTAGTTTTATTAACAACACTTATCATTATAATTAAATTGACTTTGGTATTAAATTAAGATATACCCACCCATAGGATTCCCCAACTTTAAAAATACTTTGCTAATAAAAAACTCAAACATATAATTAAACACCATTAAAAATTGGTAGTAATTAATATATAAAAACCAGAGATCATAATCATTACATTCATCCCCACTTTTTTTTTTTTCTTTTTCCCATTTTTTTTGGCACTCTCTAACTATTAAAATCTCAAAGGAAGAAAAAAAAAGAGCAAAAATTAAATCCTAATAAAGTAAACAACCTTGATTTGATACACACAGCACGCCATTTTTATATAATCATTCTCCAAAATATTCAAACATTCTCCGTTGACTGCCCAAGCAGCGGCTGCGTGATGGACGACTTGATCTGCGGGGCCACTCTGCTGCTCCCGTGCTCCGCGGGGCACTGGATCGCCGCCAGCTTCCTCTCCTCGCTCTTCCCCCACAGCACGAAGTACAATCCCAGTATGATCAGCGCTGCTCCGATGATCCTGAGCGTCGCAACCCCACTGTATTAGCATATGTACTCACTCACTCACACACGCACCCCCATCTAATTATTTTCATCGAATATTATTACTACTATGCATATTTTGTCGATTATCTTACAAAAAATGGAATAAACGACAAAAGATAGGGACGAGAAGCAAATAACAATAGATCTCGAGTTGGTCGGGGAAATGGGGTTGCATTATTAGCAATGTGAAAAGACTTTGTTGTGACATTCTTGACACCGTAAGATATGGATGAACATGTTGTAACAGACACATGAAGTTCCATTCCTGTGGCTAGGAATTCACGTGTCGGATTATGAATAATATGATATTATCGTATTATATATACATAATTATAAGTATTTACGTATGCATATAGATATACATATACATGTACGTACCCTCCCAAGTAGAACTCCTCTCCTAGGAGAAGGGAAGAAGTGATAGCGACGACGAGGGTCTGAACCGGCTGGTAGACGGCGACGAAGACCGGGCCGCCGCGGTCGATGCACCATATCTGTACAGCGAAGGCGATCCCTGATGCCACCACCCCCTACAAAGCATAACTCTGCTGTCATCTCATTTTTTTTTTCAAATCTTGGATAATTTAATCAATGAATATTTCATGCATATGATTGATTTTATTTTATTTTTTTGTGTGTAGAGGAGTAAATGAAGATCTCAAGAGGATACATTGACTTAACATATGGAGCATCACATGGCTCGACTCAACCATGGGGATTTAAGCCCCACTTCTGCCTTCAATAATACTTCGACAACTTATTTAATATTGCATGACCCTTGGCCTTCTCTTAGCTCAAAACCAAATATAATATATATATATATTTTCACGAGCTAGCTTTATCATCCCATTTCATTTTCATCAAGTTTTCTTCATACATATTTATTAAATGCACATAATTCTCTGTCCATCTATTTATGTTGCCATCGACGCGTTGATTTTTGGTTATGGAATATTGCTCAATAATTTCTACATTTCATTCTTTTTTTCATTTAGTATGAAATGAATATTTTATTTAAGGGCACCACACACTATTTTTGCAACATATTTGTTATCGATCTACTATAGTCTAATAATTCGCTAAGGTTCATTGAACTTTAATTAGGATGTATCTACCATATTTATATATCAATGTACCTACCACAATTGTATGCATTATTAGTTCCTATGCTTAAAATTCAACTATCTATTTATCTAGAAAAAGATACTAGATGATTCCTTTCCCTCAACAGCCATGCAATTTTCACAAAATCTAAAGTAATCCCTTGATTAGTCTATTACTACATTGTCTATCTATATATGTATTTGATTAAATCATAAATATTATACACAATATTATTCCATGATATTAAATTTTTTTTTGGTAGATGTCCCAGGAAGCTTGAACGGACAAGATACTTTCACCACAATACCCGAGAATGAGAGAAAGAGAAGGAGGAGAAGAAGAAGAACGTACAGCATAGAAGACGCTGAAGACCTCGGAGCCGTTGCGGATGAGCCAAGCCTGGCCGTTGCGCTCGAAGAAGGCGGCGATGATGAGGAACTGCAGGATGCCGAAGAAGCACTGGTAAGAGGTGAAGGAGAGGCGGGCCGGATACCTCTTGAGGATGGGGGCCTGCAGCACCAGCCAGCCCGACCACGACAGGCAGTGGCCGATCAAGTATATGCACCCCAGCGTCCAGCTCTTCCCGCCCCCATCTCCCAGAACCACCGGCGCCGACATCGCCTTCGCCGCCGTGAGCTGCATCGACGACGACGGGCTGTAGATGGCGGGGCCTTTGAACAGCGTGATCACCGACGCACCCGCCACGCAGAATAGCAGCCCCGCCACCTTCGAGATTCCGTCCTTGCGATCCAGTCTCACCTTTTCTATCCTGAGAGATGGTCCAAAACCAAAAAAGGTGATTCAGTTAGTCAGTTTGGAGGTAGAATATTCTCGAACATTCGAGTGTGATATATGGTTGAAGAATGAATATTCTTCTTGCCTGAGAATGACTGCCATGAGGAATGTAATGGCGGGAACCGAGTTTTGAATGGCGGAGGCGAATGTTGGGGATGTGTTGTCCAGTCCCAGCAAGTAGAAAAGCTGGTTGGCCGTGATCCTGTCGGAAAAAATACAAAATCCGACCACTCACTCAAGATTAATTTGGGCAAGAGCAAGAACTATATGATCATATAGAATGATTCATCATACCCGACAGTTGCAAGCAGAAAGAACTCGAGGGCGAAGCTCCAAGTGATGGGCGGTCTCTCTTTCCTGTGTATACGAGATCATAATTCATAATTAAGAACGAAATCTTGGTACATAAAAAGCAGAAGAAAGTGGTGGCGGTGGTGATGGAGTTACTTTTCGAGAAAATAGGCGAAGGGGAGGAGAAGGATGAAGGCGAGAACGTTTCTGTAAACGGGGAAGACGATCTTGCTGATGCCCATGTTGAGGGCGAGGCATGAGACGACGTGGAAGCCTGCATAGCCGAACTGCAGGGCTAACATGGCAATGTGGAGCTGGGCTTTCTCCGGGACGGAGCATATTCTCCGGTCAACACCAGAAGCGCCACCGGCATCCGCCATTGCTGAGGAATGATCGATTAGGTGGTGGGATGGAGAGAATTAAAAGAGTTGAGTGGTGATGGTGGTGGTTTTAGGGTTGAGTTAAGGGCGATATAAATATAGTGAGGGATGACCCCACAATCAAAACGAGAGATTTGAGATGTTTTTGGCTGTCTCCCACATTCTTGTATATGAATAGGATTAATTTGAGTATTTCTACTATTTCATATTTGTATTTGTATTTGTATTTATACAACCAACTACTACTATTAACTTGACATGACAACCCCCCATCGCACTACCAAAAAGGAAAAGGAGAGGCTGAGCTAGGCCCCACCATCATCACGCACACTCGTCTATACGTACTCTTTCGGAATATATTAATTAATTAATTTTTTTATACTTACATGTTTCATCACTCCTCCCATTACTTGATATCAGCTCGTTCAATCAATCCAAGTATTCGTATGTAGTCTTGTTTTTAATATATGTTTTAAATTTCTAATCCATGATCACCACTACACCTTCAACCTGGAAAAAATTTATATATGATAATCAATTTTTAAAGTATGGGTGCATTGTTCCGTCTCCTAACTAGTGCGTTAACTAGGTAGAAAAAAATAAGGAGAAAAGTCCTAACGTGTAAAAATAAATGTGGGGAAGGTCTTGGGTTAGGCAGACCTAAACGAATTAGGCGGATTTTATCCATTAACCCAAGCCCAAACACATATAATATATTCTAATTTGGATTAATAAACCCTAATTGGGATGGGTCAACCCATTTGGGTAGGATAAAACCCGCCTAAACCGTTTAAGCCTGCCTAACGCAAGTTTTTGCCTTAAATGTAATGTTTTTTTTATTTTAAAAAA
>JAPKLW010001257.1:0-21346 GCA_026898455.1 Plectranthus barbatus
TCCTTCGATTCTCATCCCTAAAGACATGCAAATTACACACAGATCAAGACACATGGCAAATCCTAGGCTTAATTGAGTGGTTCGCGAATGAAGGGATGTTATATAAACTTCACGAAAGGTTGAGTTTACTGAGTCCACGTAAACGTTCTCCATATATCAAGTTCGCCACACAACGCAGTCTAGGAGTTTTGTGTAGACTTTAATTTGATTATCGTTGGTAATGGAGGCCTATAGGGTCACACTATAAGTGTTGGATTGATCAGCTTAAGGGTGTAAAGATGGTGCATGATTTTTGAAATCAAAATCATAGTCCAAGTGGGAGATTGAAAGATATGGACTAAGATTTTGTACTAATTAGATTAGTACAATATATATTAATTAGATTAATATATATCTTTCAAGATAATATACTAATAAGATTAGTATATAATATAATAATTGGATTATTAATTAATGGAATTGATATGGAAAAAAATAAGGCCCAAATCTTATTAGATAAGATTTGAGATTCTTCTCTATATAATTAAGAGTATTACTTATTCTTGGAGAATAAGAAACTCACGTTACTTTCGAGAGCAGAGAAGAAAATAATTGTTTCCTACGCAGTTCAAATCAAATACACAAAACCTAGGGTTTTGAGTTCTAAGCCTCCATAATTCTCTCTGGGAATTCCTAGCGTTCCTGGTTTGAATATACACCGTGAATTGGATTCTACACCTGATTGATTCGACACGTGGATACCTCTAGTGGTGGATTCGCGCTCCAGGACAAGTCAGAATCGCTTGTGTTCTACGGAAGAAACTGTAAGTTTTTCCCTTTTATCCACGTTGAATCTCTACGCATGATATTAATTGTAAATCTAGATCTATTCGTTGATTAATTATTCCGCTGCGTTCATTAGATGAAATCAACGAAACCCAACAATTGGGTGAGCTCAAGTTCTACTGCTTATAAAGAATTTAAAGTCAATGCAAGTATTAGCTTAGTTTCATAATTGATGGATTTTAAATAATGTGCAAGAAAATAAATAAACAGATAAATAAGGTAAAAGAAAGAAACAAGATTTTATAGTAGTTTGACATCCATTTGTCACTATGTCCACTCTTCATTTCCCACGAGCATAATTTACTATATCACTTAGTTTCTTACAACTACAACTAATGATCTTCTCGAACAAGAGTCTCAACTAACTCAGGTCGCAGGGCATGACAGTTGATTGAGCTTTACCGCTAGAGATCCACTTGTTAGATTCTTCCTTCTGCTTCCTCGACTATTCATTCTTCTTCTAATCTGCTCACAACTTTAGAACTTCAATTGGATGTGGATTTGAGTTCTCCACAAAAACATTGATCACAATAATGAGAAGTTGAGCTGGTTGTCCATGAAGTTTTGTCTGTCAAACAGACACAAGCCTCGTGCGTGCTAGGATACATGACAATTTTGAGTGCAAATCACTCAATAAGTTTTAGGGGTGCTTTAGAGAAGAAAATTCTCAATTCAGACCATTAACTTCATGTGTAGTCTTCTTCTTCTTCTTGCAAACTTCATGTGTTCGTACTTGAAATCTTTGGAAGTCTGGGAAACTCGAAGAGCTCCAAAACCCTCTCTCTCCTTCTTTCTTCTTTCAAAAGTCTTCACCCACTTTTTTGATAATATGATCTTTTTTTTATGTGTTCTTCGTCTGTAGGTACTTGTCTCCTCTTAAATAGATCTATTAATATAATTTGAATTAAGACAAACCATTTCCTCTAGCAAGTTTACATTAGTACAACTTTGCTATCTGTCTCCCCAACAGTCAAAATTTGAGACTCTTGATTTGACATAATTGATCAACTGATCATTCGCCAGCTGAGTTCATGTTTTTTGCTCTAGCTGCTAATTCCACCAAACTGTCATCAACTGAACTCTTCTCAACTGGTTAGTATTCTTTTCGCCAGTTGGCTTGTCTCTCAACTGGTTGGTTCTCGTCTACCAGTTTCTCTTATCTCAAAACTACGTCTTCACTATGGATGATCTTGTTTTATTCAGATCAAGTCTTCAAATTATCGGCTGATCAAGCCTAAACCTTATTACACACAATAAATCTATACATTTATTAACTGATTTATGGTTTATGACATTTATCAAAACTTTATAAATTGCTAATGCAAATCCGATTTCAGCTCTAAAGTAATAATTTCAAATTTGTTAATAATTTGAAAGTGATTGTGGTGAACATGAAAAAGTTTTAAGTGCAGAACTCGTTAGGCTCTAGTAAGATATTTGTACTGAGCCTAGTGCTTAGGTGATTTTTAGATGATAATTAATTGATAATATAATTCTTATATTTAAAATTTTAAAAATGTAAATATTAATAAAATTCATATAGATTTTAATTATCTAACTTAGAAAATAAATATGAAAATCATTGCATAGGGCCCCTAGTCGGCAGCTTAGCTCGTCTAAAAGAAAGCGTCGGCTAATTGAGAATCCGCCTAAAAGAGTCGATTATATGTTTTTTTTGCCTAAGTTAGGGGTCGTCAAACTCAGTTTTTGAGTATCTATGAATAAGTCTGTAGGAGTATATTAGTTATATTAATATTTATTAAAGAATTAATAAATGTTTAAAATGTGTTAGTGTCTTAATAATTTTTACAAAAATACCCTTATAACTTAAATATTGTATACAACTATTAATGCTTTCTTGCGAGTCAATATTTGGCTTTATTTAAACATCACTCAATTTTTAAACTATATTTGGATGAGACAAATTTTCATTATCTCGCTACCTACTTGTTATCCTTTTTTGTTGACCTTTCCTACATTTTATTACGCTAACCAATAGCATTTCTCTTTGCTATATAAGTGGGGGCACAATATTACAATTTCTTCACACCTTACAAAAAAAATAAAAATAAATAAAACTCTCATCATGGAAAGAACTGCTCCATGTTATCAAGAAAAATACACCTCCAATAAAAAGCTTAGACTATTCGGAGTCGAGCTCGAGCTGCAAATTGATCAAAATAACAAGGGATGGTTGGATCGAGACGAGAGCGTGAGCTCGTCGGTCTCCTCGACGGTGACGGAGAAGCCGGGCTCGACCGGCTGCAACAGCGAGGTGGAGGATAAGAAGAAGTTGGAGTGCCAATACTGCTTGAAGGTGTTTGCTAACTCACAGGCTCTAGGGGGCCACCAAAATGCACACAAGAAGGAAAGATTGAGGAAAAAGCTTCAAGCAAGAAAGGCCAGCATCAGTTGTTACATTCACCCCTTTTACTACAACAAACATTCTTTGAATTATTGGGCCTCAAATCCTGCATGGGAGTTTTTGGTTGCTGAGGAACCACAACCACAAATTAGTTTTGGTCCCTCCGGTTCGACTCCCGATTGAGATATCGAGATGAGGTCGAGTCGAGTTGCTATTAAGGATTATATTTCATTTCAATAATGCACGCCTATATTTATTATGACACGTACGGTACACATACTTTAACTAATCAGAAAGTTGATGCCTCTCATCAACAACACTTCAAAGATAGGGCTATAAAAGCCTTATTTTTCTCTTGCTTTTTCTGCTAGGGTTTGAAAAACTATATTTAGGCAGTTCTTTATTTTCTTGTAGTGCCTTATCTTGATGATGAAATGGTTTCCATGTTTTTGGTCTGTTTGGTGCATTGAATTAATGGCTACACACCTTTCATCTCTTAGTAAATGAGACAGTAAAAACGAACCTTGCTTAATCCTAATTTAATATTATAACTTAATTCTAAGAAAAATAATGTTTTTTATGATATATTGTTAAGGGTGTAAATGAATTTAGCTACACGATTATTGACACATTTTTTTGAGCTCATTTAGTAAAGTTAATTTACTAAATAACTCAAACATGAATTTCATAGTAATTGACTTGTAAACTTGAAAATATTTTATATTTAGTTAATTTAAAATATATAATACTAATATTTTTAATACTTAATTTAAACCCTACTCAATATAATTAGCGTTTTTTTATTTTAATAGTTATAATAAGAGAATAAATTTAAATAAATAAAATATTTTTTATTAATTAATATTTTATATTTATAAATTAAAATAGTGATTAGTTTATTTATTTAAACATAATAATAAATATAAAAAGTTCGTTCAAGTCAACAAAATCTCATACGCTAATAAACTTTAAAGTATTCAATAACAAAATTCAAAATTTAACTCTATGATAATGAATTCAAACTTGAGTATGAGACTTCTCCGCTATCCAATTTATACATATATTATTTTTAAAAACATATCATAATATTGTAATATTTTTGTTATTATAATTTTTCTTATTTAATAATTATAAAATCATAATTAAAATATTCACAATTTTAATGCAAATATATTTTAATTAACCAACTAAAAATGGCGTGTGCGTGGAATCACGGTTAGAAAACTTGACCCAGGCGGTGCCAAAACACAGGCGATCGCCGACCAACCAAAAGCCATTTAATCGGGGGAATGAATAATTTTTATAAAAAAGTTAATATTTTCTATCAAATAAATAATTAATAATTAAAAAATGAAAAATGAAAACCTAAAATATTCAATTATCTTATATAATAGCAAGTCTAAAGTAAAAATCTAGATTGTATATATTAAAAACTTAATTAGTATGGTGTAATTAGGTAACCTAGGTTCAGTTATTTGGAAAGTTTGAAGTTGAGTATGCATTCAGTCAATATCAGTTACACTCCATCAATTGAGAACTGGTAGGTTTCAAAATGGTAACTAGTGGAATCAACATAATTAAATTAAAATAAAGAAGTAAATGACGTAAAGAGTTTATAGTGGTTCTGGAAACAATTGTCCCACATCCACTCTTTATTTTCCACGAACGAAATGCACTATCACTAGTTGCTTCTGGTAATATAATATGGATTACAATTATGATCTTCACCAATGTGAGTCGTCAACTGACTCTGATCGCAGGGCACAATAGTTAGCCGAGCTTTACCACAATAGATCCACTTGCTCGTGTTGAGGTCAGGCCCAAGCGGCCCTAACCAATCGAAACCAACTTGCGCTCATGAAATAGATCAAAAGGAATGCGGCCCATCAACTTGAAGCTCACAGCCAGTCGCAACCAAAAAACAAAGTCAAGACCTCCTTCAGCATACATGCCGACCCCGGGGTCGGTTCCAAAACTGACCCCAGGGTCGGGTTCAACACCAACCCCGAGAGGCTGGGCCCATCACCGACCCCGAGCGAATGGATAAGATGGAAGCCGTTGGAGAGGTGCCATGTCAGTCCTAACCAACCCCGATATTTTCAGGATCTTTTTAGAGAAATTCGAGGTCGTCGCTGACCCTTACTAACCCCAAGATTTTTGGGGTCGGTTCCAAAAACCCAGGGTCGTTCCAAAAAATTTGGGGTCATTTCCGACCTTAGCTAGGGTTTGTTAAACCCAGATTTCATGTAATGTGCCTCTCCCTTGTGTCTATAAAACGAAGACCCCGATTATTTTTTTGGGGCATTTTTCACGCCCCTTGCTGATCATACCATGATGGTGAACAAACAAGTGAGACCACCTCCACAGCGTACCACATCGATGAGCCTAGGAATAGCCTCGACCACTTACCCTAGGATCATAACCGACCACAGGGTGGTCATAACCAACCCCAGGGTCGTCACAACCGACCCTAGGATACTAACCGACCCCGCAATAGCCCACCTTCTGGAGCAAATGCAGGTCAGTCAAAGGGCTATGAACGCTAGAATCAAGACACTACATGCTACCAACCAAAGCTTAAGGAGGTAGAATTAGCTCAGGTGCTAATAGGCTCACATCTATAGGGACCAACTGCACACGGAGGGGTCGGGGTCCTCCCTAGCCAAAGAAAAGACCCTACTACACAGCTCCAGGGTTGACAGCGAAGGTGTCCACGACAACGATGGCCCGACAACCAATGAAGTGCGTACACCACGCACGACTGATGTGCGTGGAAGATATAAGAAAAGATTGGAGACCAAATTGGCAATGTTCGAATTGATGCTGACCCGAATCTCGGGGGTATTGCCATCTGAACCAACCACCGCACGTGATAATTGCGCAGACTCACCCTTCATAGCCACTATCAGTGATGCAGACATCCCGGCGTGCTTCTCATCGTCGACCTTCAGCTCTATGATGGGATGACCGACCCCGAGGATCATGTCACCCTCTAAAAATAAAAGATGCTGACAACGTCTGTCCCAAACACATGTCAGCCTGCCAAAGGGGTCGATTGCTTCATTCTTAGAGCTTCATCAGGCCTTTCGAAGGCAATACTCAAATAGTCATTGGGTCAGTAAACACCCCGACGACCTAAACACCATCAGGCAGAAAAAGGGTGAGACCCTGAGGTCCTACGTCAGTAGGTTTACAGGGAGCTGGGGGAGGTCCAACATTGCCCTCCACAAATTACAATATATGCTTTAAGGAACGACCTCAACGTGTATTCCTACCTCTACAAAGAGCTGACCATGTACTCATGAAATGACATGGACACCTTGTTGAACAAAGCTTAGGCTCAGATCTAATGGGAAGAAGACAAACCCAACAAGATCGCTAGGAAGAATGCGAAAGGAGCCGCAGAACTCATGAACACTAGTCGATCAGGTGGGACTGGGGGTCGACCCAAGGTGAGCGCCGATTGTGACCCGACTAGGATCAATCAGGCGGGACTGGGGCTCAACCCAAAGTGAGCGCCTATTGCCACCCGGCTAGGATCGATAGGTATGATGAACCCCATGACCACATGTTGAATTGAAGGCCATCTCCTTTACATTATGTCAGCTTCAAAGCGGTCTGGACCCAAGAGCATTGTGTCAAGAAATACAATCACTAAGTCATCTCATATACGCTTACTTGTTTATTTGTTCTAAATTCACTTATTTTAATATTAATTCTTCATCACAGCCGCTACTATCTTGAGCGTCGGAGGGCATCGCCCACCCTAACCTCACGCTTCAACTTTGTAGGACTCACAAGATGCATTGTCTACCTCTAATGATCAACCCTAGTGTGCGCCTACAATGTACGACGAAAAAACTAGCATCCAAAGTTTACAGGAATCCAAAACAACAAAAACATCAAAGTAGAATCTGGGGTCAGGTCGATAGTCTTGGAGGTCGGGTCAGCACGAGCTTCGTCAGCCTCAGAAGTCTTCAGTAGGATCACCATCATCGGGCACATCATCAAAGTCAGGTTAAGGACCAAGATTCAAGGCCACATGAGGGTCAAATGTTGGGGCTTGGGCACAGAGGAGTCAACCTTGTCGAACTTGTCGGGGTTGATATTCTCGGACTCGATCAGTTCAATATACTTTGACCTCTCCAGGATAGTTGAAGAGTCGACCTCCTACTATAGAGGCTGGGTCGATAGCTGAGGCTCAGTCTTAGGCTAGGGCTTGTCGGGCTCCTACAGACAGGGTCGAACCAGGGGCTTCGACAAAGGATCTAAGCCTTCACAGTATTAATGAACATGTTCACTGTTAGGAATATTGTTAGAAATATTATAACCCCTTGATCTCAATTGTATGTATTTTGGTTTTGGTGCATCCAAGCTCAATCAATCTAGTTTCTAGCAACTTAGAATCGTGTCAAATTGTAAAAAGACCTGTATAGGATACACTTGTTCGAGTTGTAATAGAACTAGAAGATCAAGTTATAGATGCCTCGATCCATTATCCTCTAAAAAATTATTTATTCCTCATATTGTAGGAAAGGGCAAGAGGAAGATCAATAACTAGATCAACCAACCGCATAACCGCACCTACTCAAGGTGGACTTTTCTCTTGCCCCTATATAGTGGGTCAAATTAAAATATAAAATGATGTTTTCTTTTCAAAGCATATCAAGCATGAAATTAAATGTTTTGTTTTAAACTGTTTTGTCATTGCCTATTATTTTGTGTTTGCTATCTGTCCTCTCTGTGGGGGAACCCCACTTAGAGAAGAACATCAAACATGGATGTTGACTCCGCGTAATGCAAATCTTATCGATCATACCCATATAGTGAAAAAGATATCATGGGTTAGTGCACTATGATGCTGACATGTTAGGGGTCATGCCATGCTCGGACTAGCTTTGTGACTGTGGTAGGTGGCCACCTCTCAATCACATAAATTATTTGCAGATAGTTTAACTGTGTAAAAAGAGCAAGCTCATTCATAAAATATTTTGGTGCCATGGGAGGATTTCAAACTTAAAACCCCATGTGCAACTCGATTAAAAAGACATGGAAAAAATATATATGTATGTTTTCGGGCATGTGTTCACTAAGTACAATTTGTACTTGGCCCATTGCATTATTTCTAAAATGCACAGGTTAAAAGAAGCTTTTGGAGCAAGGTATGAGGCAGCAATCGAGGTGGAGCTGAAGACTTCTTTTTGTAATAGTTAGATGCTGAAGTATGTATCTTCATATACATACTTCATTGATAACTTTTCTCTGCTGAAACTCTTTGTCTTTTGATAGCCTTTTGATAGATTGTTAAACTTGAATACTTTGATATTTGTTCTTGAGAAGCCAAAAGCCCTTCTCAAGGAGGCACCTTTTTCTAAATTTACCTCTCTTGGGATATGTTCATATCTTGAATTGATTGTCTTTTCTTCTAAATTGATATCCCAAATGTATGTCTCGTGCCCGACGTGTCTCAATTCCTTAATTTATGTCTTGTTTATAAATCGGGGCGTGACACATATGCTGCTCACCATGGTTTTACTGCGTTTCAAATGGACGTCAAGAGTGCATTCCTAAATGGTGATTTAAAGGAGGAAGTCTAAGTGGAGCAATTCCTAAATGGTGAGTTAAAGGAGGAAGTCTAAGTGGAGCAACCTCCTGGCTTTGAACGTGGAAATAAGGTGTACAGGTTGAGGAAAGCTCTGTATGATCTGAAGCGAGCCCCAAGAGCTTGGTACGAGACGTCATCACAATTTCTGCTAAAGAATGGATTCAGCAAGGGAAATATCAACCGGACACTCTTCTTGATCAAGGATGCTGAAGACATATTGCTCGTTCAGATCTATGTGGATGGTATTATCTTTGGATCTAAGAATCTAACCCTGTGAAAAATTTGCTCATCTCATGCAGACTAACTTTCAGATGAGCATGATGGGGAAGATGTCGTATTTCTTAGGTCTAAAAGTTTAGCAATCCAGCGATGGGATCTTCATTCACCAGAAGAAGTACACAAAGGATCTCATCAGCAAATTTTGTCCAGAAAAGTTAAAGACTCTACAGATTCCGATGAGCACAGCATGTCAAGTCTTAATGGACGAAGAAGGCGAATCTGTGGATCCAACAACATATAGAGGTATTATTGGTTCATTATTATACCTAACGGCCAGCAGGCCAGATAATTCGTATATTGTAGGCATATGTGCTAGATATGAAGCAAATCTGAAGAAATTGCACATGGAGTACGCGCGAAGGATTGTCAAATATCTGAAAGGGACAGAGTCCTAAGGAATTTGGTATCCAAGAGCATATTACACTCATTGGATATTCAGACTCCGATTTCAGAGGATGCCGAATTGATCGGATAAGTACGAGTGGGACTTTTCAATTCCTTGGACACAAGCTGATAAGCTGGTTCAGCAAGAAGCAACACTCAGTAGCAGCATCCACAACTAAAACTGAATATATGATTGTTGCAAGCTATTGTACACAAGTGTTGTGGATCTAGTAACAACTTCAAGATTATGAAGTCAGCACCGGATGCGTCCCGATCTAGCGTGACAACAACAGTGCAATGTGCATCATGAAGAATCTAGTACATCATTCAAGGACGAAGCACATTGATATCAAACATCACTTCATCCGAGACCACGTAGAAAAGAAGGATATTTCAGTGGATTACATTGGGACAAAAGATCAGCTAGCAGACATATTCACCAAACCTCATGCTGAAAGCAGATTCAAAGAGCTTTGTCTTAAGCTCGAATTATTAGAGTTAGATAAGGTTGCGGAAGAATGAGTCCTAGCTCTCATTCTGTTCTTGGATTTCTGGAGATGATGCGGAATAGAGTGTGTCCCAGCTCACACTCTCCAGCCGGATGCGAAGAAATTTGTATTCAAATTGTTGAGTCCAAGATCTTAGCAGATTCGACATCAGATGCTGAAATTTCACTTTTCAACAGACATCATAATGATTGCTAAGTCCCAGCTCTCAGCAAATGGATTCGACTGCTGAATCAACCATGGGAAGTTGTTCACCAAGGAAGAATTAAAAGAGGGAATATCTCAACCGACGAAACAGTCTCATACTACATTAATAGAGAGAATTAATGTGGTGACGGTCAATATTCGTTATCGTTTCCGAAGATTTTGCTCAAGGCTCGAGATGATTCAGATCCGGATATAGTATCACGAACGGCCACGTGGAAAATTTTGCAGAAACTGTCGGTTCCCAAGGCAGATGAATTGATTTATCGAACAAATCTTCACCCGGGTGTGCCTGTTTAAAGGGAGGTTCCTTTCGTTTAGGAAAACATATCCAACCCTTTGAAATCAAACCCGTATCATGCCTTCAATCCCCTCCAATTAAACCCTGTTGCTAAAAAAACACATTGTCATCCTTTACCATCTCACCAAAATATCGTCAAGATGGGTTCGAGCAACGTGACTTGGAAGTCTAAAAATTGAGAAGAAGAGTCGTAATCTTCACAGAAATCATATCTAAGAAGATTCTCTCAATTCTCGGTTCACCTCTGATAATGGGTTTTCTGATATTAGAACCGAATGGAGATATGAGATCCATTTTGTCAGGCAATGACAGTTATATCATTGGAGATATATAAACTTGTCAGGTGGGTCTGAGAATGGGTATTCCTTAGTCACAGGGCTTGGGTAACTCCTTTGGGTGCTCGTGGAACCAGACATCCAAACAACCCATTCAATTTCTTCATATCTCTTCTTCAAGGGTTAAAGTCAACCGTGGAGAAGAAGAGGAGATGGATGAAAGACTTGTGGATGAAGTAGATGCAACTCGAAAGCATCTCATTGGCATCCGGGGCCAAAGGAGGAGGCTTGCGGGTGGTGCAGATGTAACTCATCCTACGTAAAGTATAGACATATGTATGGCACCCGAAGCTAGTAGAAGACTGCGGACAAGAGCACCAATATGAGCAAATGGTGAGATCTGCTAGACTCGAACTTCCTATCCAACTATATATGATGGACGTCCGCAGTAAGCAAGAAGGTTGTTGCCGAAGAGATGTCTACATACAAGTTCAAGGAGGTAGAAGATGAACTTGCAAACAAACATCTCGCAGACTTAATAAAGGCGTTGCTGCGCATGTGGGAGACATGCAGCAACGAGCTCGGGGAGGAGACCAAGTAGAAGGAGAAGATCTAGCAAATGCGTTATTTGGAGCAGTTTGAAGATAAAATTGATCATTGTAACTTGTATTTTAATACTTTGCGAAGTGTAACTCTTGTAAATCAATGATATCAATAAAGCAATATGCTCATTTTGATGACAATACTCTGTTGTCTCAAAACTATAACTGCCTAAACAAATTTCTAGATCATTACACTCCTAGTGTAAATAGCTTCCTATCTAAAAATCTTATGATTTTTCTTGGATTGAATCGAATTTATAAAGGAAAATCAACAAATAGAATGTTAAAGTCTCCCCCGAAGCCCACGTCGGAAGCAGAGTGCTAGATGGTTGAAGTGATAAAATTTTATCAAGCAAACTCTCAGCTAACTACTGAGTCCAAGCTCTCAGTAAAGACTCTTTGAACTATAAAGGTTCAAAAATTAAAAAAGAGTCTTATTTGTCTACAGATTTCAAGCTCTCGGTAGAACCCCGGTGACTGCTGAGTCCAAGATTTCAGCAGATACCCGTAGAAGGCTAAGTTCAAAATCTTCGCAAAATCTGAGTTCACTGCTGAGTCCAAGCTCTCGGTAGACACCTAGTCTCTATGGATACTCAGATCTATTAGAATTAAAAGTTCACTGCTGAGTCCAAGCTCTCAGCAGATATCTGTTAATTGCTGAGTCCAAGCTCTCAGCAATATGCCTCATGTTTGCTGAATTCGACACAACAGACAGAAGAGGGATAATGATTTCAGATCTCTCGAAAGGCGGGACTATCTGATTGATGGAGTAGTTGTGGAGTCTACATTAATTGGAAGAGTGACTGCTGCACAGGGCGACGACAAATAAGCAGATGCCACATCAACCATGTGCTACTTTCCCTCATCGTGGGACGTAAGGCGAACCGTCACTGAACTGCCCAACCGTCGATCTATCCAGATCAGAAAGGAGATCCAACCACTCACATGAAACTGATTGCTCATTATCATATAAAGGAAGTTGGTTTGGGATTTCTAAACCCTATTACTCTTTATACTTCTGATTTCAATTTTTTTCTTTGACTCTATATCTCTTTGATTTCAGGAAAAAATATCAATGACGGAATCATCTAACGGTTCCAATCCCCCTGCCGAATCATTCGGAAGACCAAGCATTCCTGGAGAACCTGAACAATTTTAGCCGACGTTCACAGGTGTGTTAAAAAAGGAACATATTGATGAATTGATACCCTAAGGCCGTTTGGTGGTCACTGTTCACGAGAGAGCACAAGACAAACTCACAATTGAACAGAGAAGGGTGGCTCAAGTGTGGAAGGACAAGATACTCTACGAGATATTGTTCAGAAAACATTACTGCACCAAGCTTATAAAAATCGATCATAAAAGAGTTCTGAAGTATCTGTTTGTGGAGCCTATCAAGTTCAGGCCTCACATAGTTGCAGAATTCTTTGCAAGAGCCGTGGTTGATAAAAGTGAGAAGTTCTTCACCACAAGTGTCTTAGGCACCAAGATAGAGGTAAGCCCATACAAAGTAACTGATGATGAAGAGATGAAGAGGTGATGGCTCAGGTGGAAGAAAGACACATTTACAGAGCCATGGAAGGTGGTTGCGCCGTTATGATCGTTGGAAGAGCCCATGAAGAGCCTAGCACAAATTGTGATAAGAATGCTAGTCGGCGAAGTTGGCTCGCTTTCAAAACTGAGTATGAAAAAGTTTCTTGTTATGATGGCTATAGAAGACCAAATTCGTGGGAATTGGGCAACCTTTATCTACACCAAGTGGCTGGCGCACGTCAACAAAAAAGAGAACATAAAGACGGAGCATACGTTCACTCAGGACGTGCATTTTGGACTCAAGATAAGTCACTTTCTTGAGGGCATTATACCCAAAGGGAAGTGCTGTTGTGGAGAAGATTTGATACCCACTGACTACATGCCGACTACCAAGAAACAGCAACCTGCGAAGGACTTCAGGGAGCCAATAGTTTCGAGAGGGAAAAGCAATGTAGATCCTAACGAATTTGTCTCTGACGAGGAAGAGCCTTACCAAGGCGACACCATTCTGCAGACAACTATTCCACTGACTGAGGAGGAAATTGAAGCGGAGAGAAGGCAAGCAGAATAAGATGCCCTATTCAAATAGTATGAAAGCCTGCAACAAATCATACAGCTGGAACCCCCCATGCCATATGTAGTGAAGAAAAAGTGAACGTAAAAGAGTCCCCAGCAGAGGAAGAGGAAGTCAGCAGATGAAGAAGTGCAAGCAGAGAATAAATGAAAGACCGATCATTTCCAAGGATCAACTGTCCATGTTACAGTCCCTGTAGTAGACACAACACTACCGATTCTTGATGTTGCCAAGAATGCAGAGGAGACTCCTGTTGAGCCAGCCTCCAAAGATACAAAGAGAAAGCTAGAGTTCTCTGCAGAAGAGCAGGTAGCATGAAAGAAGAGGCGACAGGAGAAAGCATTGAAAAAGGCAAGAGAGCAGAAGAAATTTGAAAAGGCACAGCTGAAGATGATTCTTGAGCAAAGAGATGCCAACTATGAGAAGATCAAAGCTTCCTATGACGAGCGCAATGCCAAGATGAAGGACAGTCATCAACCTGAACGCATTACAAAGAAGGATGTTGAGAAGGCGCGAATTGCCAAAGACAAGACTAAGGTCAGTAATGTTGAAGAAAGGATTGTAAATACAGATGCTCTGTCAGATGCCGAATTTCACAAATTGCAAAGAAAATGAGCATTCAAGGATTTGCAAGATGTGATGCCGAGAGGTTTGGGTGGTCCGATAATTGAGCAGACTTCTGCACAAGGAGAAAGGAGTGCTGCTACTCAGGTCAAACAGCCCGTCACTACGCAAGGGGGAAGTGATGGAGCTGATGTTAATACTGAAAATGTTGTTCGATAGACTGCTGTGCAAGGAGGTAGCAGTGTTGTGAAAGAAAGTGTGGAACAAACTGTTGCGCAAGGTGGAAGAAGTTCTGTAATTGAGAAGGTGATTGAGGATAAACAACTGCTACGTAAGGAGAAAGCCGTGTTGTTACCATTCTAGCTTAAGAAGATTTGGTGCAGGAGGAAAACCAAATCCCTACTGAAAGAAAAGAAGACAAGGAAGCAGAGAAGGTGAATGTTGACCTTGAGATCAGAACCAATGAGGTTACAACAAATACTGAGGTAGACAAACAAACGGCTGGTAGGCAATTTGAACCAACAGCTGAGATGGTAGCTACTGAGAAGGAAATTGATGAGAAGGAAGCCACTACCTCTCTCGATGCTGAAACAAGAGCCAGATTACAGGTCAACCTCCCTACGAGCATGAAAGCACATAATGAGCAGTATCTACGTGCCCTAGGAGTGGATCCATCTACTCTTACAGAATGGAACTTAGGAGCAGATACTCCTTTCGTGCTTGAAAAGACCATTGAGTCACTGTGGCAGAGGCGAATTCCGATTCCTACCTCTCCCGAAGTCTCAGGTATTTCATTTAGTGATATTCCAAGTGATGACGATGTGGAGATGACAGGGAGTGCAGGAGCTGCCCAGGGGGTCTTGATGCTTGCTGGAGGCGAATCTGTTTTTAGAATAGAGACGTTGAGAGTGCCAATGGAAGGACAACAGACTAGGAGGTTTAAGGCGAAGAGAATTGCCAAATGGTGCCCTCCCGTTAGGGGTGTGCACGGTCCGGTTTGGTTGGTTTAAGGGGCAAAGTACGGACCAAACCTATAGGTAGGTTTGAAATTTTTACAAACCAAACCAGCCAAATAATTATTTCAAACCAAACCAGCCGAACCATATTAAAACGGTTTGGTTCGGCGGGTTTAAACAGTTTGAAGATCATTCAACTAATAATATTGTAAACAATGAAATTTGTATATCTATTTGATTATTAAATATTAATAAAAGAATGATACACAAAATAAAACTAATATAAACAAATCTTGTTTGTCATTAATTATAAATAGGACATAAGTAATAAAGAAATAATGTTATATTTGCAAGAAACAATGAAATATAAGTTGATTTATAGGGTTGCAATTCGAACGAATATAAGCATCGGACATATATATCAATATAATTGATATATTAGCTTTCTATCAAATAATATTTTATTATTATTATTATATTATTTGTACGGCCGGTCCGGCCGAAACGGCCGATTTCATCCTTCAAACCGTCGGCCAAACCAAATCATCCGGTTTGAGATTTTTCAAACCAATCCGGCCAATCATTTTTCTCAAACCAGCCAAACTGACCAAATTAATTTGGTTTGGCTGGTTCAGCCGGTTTCGGCCAAACCGTGCACACCCCTACCTCCCATCACTGTGAAGGATGAGAAGAACGACGACCTCATCTCGTGGATAAAAGAAATCTGTGTGTTCATTGAAGCCCGAGTTGCTGAAGAACTTGAAACCACCTATGCCACTAAATTCTTAGAACGGTCTTCCGATCTTGAATGGTTGAAGATAGAGTTCCAGAGGTGGAGATTCTATGACTACGCCACCCACAAACTACATTATGAACACCATGCAATCATGTTGGCAAGAATAGGTATGAGTTATTGGAGAAGTGAGAAAGAATGGGCAGATGACTGGATAGATCAGACATCCAAACGACAGTACACTGAGTAGCCAGTAGTTGTCAGGCTTCAAAAGATAAAGGCTCACCGAGCAATCACTGGAGATCATTCACTACCTACATCTAAGTACACCATTGCTGATTCACCCTCATTCACACAGAAATTTAAATCCCCAGCAACAAGAAGGCAGATGACTGCAGCTGCTGTGTTGCATGCAAGATTGGCAGAAGAAAAGGTTGCACGATAGAGAGCAGAGGATCACAAGAAGATGATGGAGTTTAGGGAGCGGATACTAACTACGTTGGCCAATATCCCATCTCAGGTGGATAGCTTTAGGCCTCCCTCTCCAGTCGTTGCTGAAGAAGAACAAGTTCAAGAAGATGAACCCACTGCAATAGAAGATGTTGATCTGACTGCTAATCCATCTCAGGCAATGACAACCACTGCTGACATCCCTACCACCTCCAATCAAATGGTGATGTCCATGGCGCCCCCCACCATGACAGTTGAGCCTCTAAGCTCCAGCACTTATAACAGGGATCTCCAGAGGTTCATTCATGTTGTGGTAGAGAGGCAAATTGAAGAGCAGGTTATGCATATCGTAAGAACTGAAGTGCGAACTCAAGTGGTCGAGGCAAAGGCAAAAATTTTCCAAACTCTGTAAGATAATTTTGAGACCTTCTCCACCGACCTTTTGCTTGTGATCAAAGAGGGGGAATAGAAGAGATTGGCAGAAGAAACAGAGCGGCAAAGGAAGAATAAGAGGGAATCTGGCGCCTCGAAGCACGCAGAAAACTAGAGGAAGACTTAAGGAGACAACAAGAAGAAGCAGAAGAAGAAGAAGAAGAAGAAGAAGAGAAGGAGGAATGGAGAAAGAAATATGAAAGGGAGACGATCAGAATAGAAGAGCGAGAAGCCCTGGTGGACAACTTTATGAAAGTTACAACCAAGACTATCATAAAGCTGAAGAAACCCACCGGCTCCTCTAGTGCCAAAGATGCTGATTCAGACTCCTCGACAACCAAAAAGTAATCCCTCCATATCTCATAGTCGTCCGGTTAAAAAATAATTATTTGCGTATGTGTTTCATAGACTCTACTGCAAGATTTTTAATGGAAATTTACCCAGGTTGAAGACATCACCTCATTGTCCAACACTGAATTGATTGATATAGCTGAAATTACACATTCAGTGTAATCAGCAAACTGCTTGGATTGATAGGTGTGTGTGATATGTTCTTGCATGTTGCTCTATAATTGTGTGTGAATGTGCTTTATGCTTACTCGATTGATGATTTGAAAGCCATTTACTTGAAGAAAATTTCTTAATCGAGAAATACCCTTGATATTTTTAGGGGGAACATTTTTTGAATCATACTGAGTCTAAGGGAGTTGATATGCTGAGAATTGAATTGCTAGGAATATATTGTAATCTCAGTAATCAGCTTTTCCGTGATCAATTAGTTATAATTGAGGCTTTGATCGCACCAAAAAGGGGGAAATTGTTAGGAATATTGTTATAAATATTATAACCACTTGATCTCAATTGTATGTATTTTGGTTTTGGTGCATCAAAGCTCAATCAATCTAGTTTCTAGCAATTTCGAATTGTGTCAAATTGTAAAAAGTCCTGTATAGGATACACTTATTCGAGTTGTAATAGAACTAGAATAAAGGATCGAAGAATGCTGAAGGAGTCAGCAAGTATGAAGATTGCTAAAGACGCTAGCAAACATTGAACGGCTAGCAATTACAAGTAGAATGATGGAAGCGCTTAAAGGAATGCTGAAGGAGTGAAGCAAGAAAATTGCTGAATCTCAGCAGGACTGTTGAGATATCAACAGACGACTAACCGCCAGCAAACACATGACATCAATCTACATTCAAATGAAGTCGTGAAAGAGAAGGATCCAAATTCGCGTGGAAACCCGACGAATCAGAATAAAAGATAATCAACAAACAAAAGGAAGGTTTCCAGATCCAGACTCAAAGATCTATTCTGACAAAGACGGCTAAGATAAGGACAACGCCAATCAGAGACAAAGGAGACCTGAAGAGTCTCTGTACTTCGCAGGAAAAGAAGGACGGAGATTGGCAAGCAGACACTCTGTGTCTAACTATAAGATTCAAACGGACATTTGAATCTTCACCTATAAATAAGTGATATTGCAAGAGTGATTATCACGGGCTATACGTCCGAGGAGAAGGGAGGTTTGTCCTCACTCTAAGGAGTTTTAAAGTGAAGATTGAAGACTAGGGTGCTTGAAGGTGCACGCTGACCAGACGGAGGAGCTGCTCAACGTTAGAGATCAAGCCTGATCTTGTAATCAATCATAGTGAATTTTCAGTCAGAATGACTGAAGAGTGGTGTAAAACAGTTGTTCGAACCACTATAAATCTTGTTTTCATTTACTGCTTTTATTTCGTTACTTATTGCTTATTTTGAAACTCAACACGTCAAGTGTTGTAGTATAACTTGAAGTAAATCTAACGAATACTCAAGCTTAAACACATTTGATAAACACTTGCTAAGTTGTGACCTTAGCAAGATAAGTGCTAGACGTTATTAACATTCCGCTGCAACTATAAACACTCTGATCGGGACCAACATTCACCAACTCTGGAATAGAGGCTCAAAGTCCATTGTATGCATGATCAGTCGATGGTCGACCCCGAACCCGCTTCTCAATAGTGAAGCTTCCTCCTCCATCTTCTTCAAATTCAACATCACAGACCGGGTCTATTTATCTTTCTTCTTCAGCTCCACCATATGGTCGATGTCCATCTTTTTCAACTTGCTCCAAGGGAACCGACCCTCTTGCTCATCTTGGTCCTCTCCTACAAATTACTCTTCTCTCTCTTTACCTCGTCGTACCTCTCTCGGTAGACCCCATCTCCTAGCGAGCACTCCAGATCAACCATCACCGCAGACAATTGTCCATCTGTCTCCATTTTTCGTTGCTTCTTGATGGCCAATTTCTTCTGAAGTCGGTCATGCTTGATATGCTAAAAATTCGATTAACAAAATCTACCAAACCACTACCCAATCAAGAATAAATTTTGTCAATCCAAGTTTTT
Organism: Plectranthus barbatus; assembly: GCA_026898455.1. Classification (NCBI taxonomy): domain Eukaryota; kingdom Viridiplantae; phylum Streptophyta; class Magnoliopsida; order Lamiales; family Lamiaceae; genus Plectranthus; species Plectranthus barbatus. The sequence goes on from JAPKLW010001257.1 coordinate 18,982, forward strand.
CTTAATTTGCCTACTAAGAGTACCGGTTACTTTTGTATTGTGCTTGTATCCAAGTAACATCAATCGTTGAGTAATTTTTTATCTAGGCAAAGAAACTAAATCTTAACAAGATAACAATATCTAAGAAACTAAATGTTTCAATCACAATTGTGATAGTAACAATTCACTCAGCTTTTCCTCACAAACTCACAAACAATACGTTTTAGTTTCACAAATTGATAGAATTCACAAATGAGAGAAAGAGGATATTGGTATGAACTTTGCAATAAACCAACAAAGAATGATAGAATGTTGTAAACCAACTTTAATTCTCCTAGTAATGATCAATGCACCCTATACTATATAATCCCCTTAGTACTGGTGAATTAGAAGTTGATGAGATAAGACTCTCAAGTTGTTACGTTATTGAATAGTATCTCACTCCTAAAGGGTCGTAGATTATGGACCTACAAGCTATTCCCGCACAAGGATTAGGTCAACACTTGTATGCAAACACACTAATCACGACATCTAAATCTACGGAATGGCTGCAATTTTGATGCCAATCAATCAAATAGTTGGTTGATGCCTACACTACTTGACTATGAAAGAGCTCTAGTGTGTTGCAATTGACTAGGAGAAGGTAAAAAAACATTCAATCAAATCGATAGATTCAAATCATTGTTCAACCAATATCCTACAATTGTTTAGCCACTCATACCTTTGATTGATCTCAATTCAATTACAAGAATAAAGGAATCCATTACAAGAGAAGGTAGAGAAGAGTATTTCCCCAAAATGTTGATCTTCGTGGTTTGATCTTCAATTTGCTCTTCAATTCGCATCTACTTGGATGAATTTTGCATTTATTATCCCTTGATTTGATGTTTGGAGATGTTTCGAAGTGATTTGGAGTGAATAACAGCCTTTTTCCCTCAATTGTCTTTCAAAAATGCCAAAAATTCTTCACCAACTCGATTTCCCATTTTTATAATAAGTAACTGCACCAAAATTTTGTCGGGGACAAGAAAATTTCGACCGAGATGGCCAAAATCTAAGAAACTTCCAGAAAATCTCGAATCAATTTGCCCTAAACAGAGAAGTCTCTATCAAAATTTTGCCTTGGTAGAGAAAATTTTGACGGAGACCAAAATGGGTTGGGTTGAAATTTGCCCTACAGAGGCAGAATTTTGACCGAACCCATACGGGGTTAGGTCGATTTTTGCTCTCTGTTTCACCCCTTCAGCTCTTCACACTCAGTCTGGTTCAAAATCTTTTCAACATGTGCAAATTTTGGGTCAAAATCACTCCAAAAGTTGGCCTAACTTGTGGATTTATGCTCAAAATGCTTACCTACAAAACTCAAACGCAAACAAACTCGAAACAAATCTAAATAAAAACCTATGATATGTGGCTGAAATAACCATGAACAATCACAATAATGCATCAATAAAGTGGTCATTTCACACACATATTGGTGCCCCCGCATATTGTCTCAGTTGACTTCATCTAGCTGCAGTGGTACTCGAAGTAGTGCTCAACAGCCAATGAAGATGAAAGATAGAGAGCCAGATATCGGCGATGGCCCAAACCCAGGAAAAAGAAAATTACCTGTATCAACACCTTTTCCATCCAGTGGATTCCCACATAAAGGAGATGATCGATGAACCTGGTGTCCAATATCCCATGTAGTAATCAGAGTCACCAGCCGACCCTGAAGAAAAATGCCTAACCGACCGCCGGAGAAACAAACTGACCAACCTCGATGTTTTTTCCTCGGATGACCACAACAACCGCAGTACATTAATCTTGACCTCTTCATCGCCCATGTCGCAGCTTGGATGACTAAAGCCCACCACATCAACTGAAACAAACCACAAATTGGAAAAGAATTAAACGAGGCCTTCAAAACACCTCCAAAGAGTTTGATACGATGCAAAACGTGCCACAATAAAGTGCAAGCATACATTGTCAAGTAATATCTAGGAGTATCTAGAGTCGATCCCACGAGGAATGCCTGTTGTGAAGAATCGTGCACACAATCAACTTACAGCAGGGGTTTAATCAATTTGTGGTTGAATCTATTCCTAATGCAAAATAAATGACTTAACATAAACAAGACAATTACAAGTTTAAGCCCACACACGGACAGGACAAATTAAAGTTTTAGTTATAAAAGGCAACTCAGGTTGCTGACTCTACGTGCTGGAAAGATGCTACAGCATGGATCCTAGGTTATTATTCTAGTGTTGAATCTCTGAAGTTCTCTCCAGTCCTTCCAAACTATCAAGAATACTTGAGATAATGACCAATACACATATTCCTATGCTAGATTAGAAAAAACCCAGCTCACAATAAGACAGATTCATAAAGCACAGTAAATCCA
>JAPKLW010001257.1:21356-78368 GCA_026898455.1 Plectranthus barbatus
GAGGACTTCAAATTTATTAATTCACAGGCATAAATATAACTCTCCTATGAGAGTTATCAGAGTTACGACAACAAAAGAAGGAAAATCAAGAATGCAAAAGGAAACCCATCTCGACAAGGGCATAAATTGCAAATCGCAAGAAGGAGGCCAAACTCAAATAGGTTGACCACGCTCAGGGCTCCTTGATCGACTCCACTTCGGGTTCACTTACCAACCCCACTTGGAGCACTCACATTGGCCCGTGGCTTCACCATTGATCTGACCCCTAGGGTCAAATCTCTCTACAAACACCAGCGGTGCCTGTCCTGTCGTGACTAACATAACGAGACCAACAAGAGTCTCCAAAATCTCCGAAAAGGTCCTCGGACACGCCAAGGTGGCTAAGTATAGCTCACACCACTCTCTGGAGCGTTATCAAAGTGCACGCCTAAGAGCACAACTCTAACGCAAGAGAACATCTTCCCAGATGACTCTAATGAACCACATGAGTTCTGGAACCACGCATAGGCCCTTGGGATGGTTTTTCAAAACCACCTGAAACCAATGTACGCAAATGCTTCCTGGAGCAGCCGTACAAAATGAGTTAACTCTCGGGTCACTTGAACCTCCATATGGATAAGCAAACCTCTGTAAATGCATCCAAGGCCCTTGGGAATGCCCCCAGGGTATCCTAAAACTTTCGCACTTTGATCAATCACAACTAAAGTTGAGTTGACTCCCGGCTCACTCACCTTCCATTTAGATTAGCAGACCTTCGAGATCGCATCCAAAGATCTTGGGAATGCCTACGAGGTATTCTGAGGCTCTGTAATTCGATCAGAATAAGATTTTGTAGATTATCTTTGACCCATTTCTCGAATATGCCCCAAAGACAAAGGGGCTATTGTTGAGGTCAGGCCCAAGCGACCCTAACCGATTGAGACCAACTCGCGCTCATGAGATGGATCAAAAATAATGTGGCCCATAACACGAAGCTCAGCCAGTCGCAGCCCGAAAACCAAGTCAAGACCCACTCCAGCATACATACCGATCGCGAGTTCAGATAACAAACTAACCCCGGGGTCGGGTCCAAAACTAACTCCAAGGTCAGGTCTGATGACGACCCTGGGGTTGGGTCCCACACCTACCCCGAGTGAATGGATAAGAAGGAAGTAGTTGGAGAGAAGCCACGTCAGCCATAACCAACCCTAAGATTTTTGGAGTCTATTCCAAGAAATTCGTGGTTGTCGCCGACCGTAACTGACCCAAAGATTTTTAGGGTCGGTTCCAAAAGATTTGGGGTCATTCCAAAAATTCAGGATAATTTTCAACCTTAGCTAGGGTTTGTTAGGCCCAGATTTCAAGTAATGGGCCTCTCCCTTGTGTCTATGAAAGGGAGACCCTGATTAGTTTTTTGGGGCATTCTTTTCACGATGTATGCTAGTCGAATTTCTGTCAAAATACGCTATCATTATGATCTTAATTTTCCTTGTTAATCTAAAATTTGGCATTTATTTACACTACATTTAGCATCGATTTGGTGTTCTAAGCATTTATTTGCCATTGTTATCTGCATTCTTCACATTTATTCTCACATTTAATTCCTATTTTTATCGATAATTGTTATTTTTTAACCTAATTATAAGGGTCTCAATTTGTTTAATTTTGAACCTCAATAGCTAGGATCTTTCTTCTGCACCCTCAGTTGTATATTTTTCTTCTACACTGCTACAACTTCAAATATTCTTCTTTGTTGTGCCTTTGAGTTCTCCACATAGAACAATGAACAGAGATGAATACATTGAGACATTGCTATGCTCAAGCAACGGTTTCGAATGAGCTTTGTTTATTAGATAGATGTCAACTTATGCTAAGATGCACAACAATCTTGAGTGCAAATGACTCGGTAAGCTTAAGAGATGTTAGGAATTATTGTTAGTAACCCTTTTCTTATTGTATGTTTTGATGTGTAAAACAAACCACCGGTTAGTGTGACTCTAGCTTAGATTGGTTCAAACTTGTAATGTCTTGTACTAGGAATTATCGAGTTGTAAGGAGATGATTGCGAGCTTGTTTGGAGATCATTGGCTGAAATGCCTTCTCCAGCAAGGGCCTTTACCTTTGAAGGTAGCTGCTAACACATCATCACTAGCTGGTGTCCACCAGCAATGAGCTTACCAACAAAGTGTCACCAGCAAGGGCGAATCTCAAACCAACAACTTAGAGACAAAGCAAGCCAAGACAAGCGAATAGTTTCCAAGCCCAGACTGTAAGAAAAGAGATCTTAATGTTGTGATCCTTAAAGTTTGTCCGTCCAATGAATCAACCAGCAGACATTCTTCGTACTAGCTCAGAGTCGTTCTAACTAAAGCTGTCAAATCTACCTGCTCTAATAGCAAAGGACACAACATTTCAGGAAAAGATAACTTTCAATTGGACATATTCCATTTGTCTCCAAAATGGCTCCAAGATTCAAACTTCTCCAGATTTGCCTATAAATAGAAGATGCATTCAAGAGGAGAAGTATCTTATGAATTACGAAAGTGTAAAAATGTGCAAAAATCACAACTCAGGCATTGAAAAGCTTTCAAGTTGTTCTATCAGCTCACAGTGTGGCATCTTTGGACGTGAATCTTTGTGCGTATAGCAAGATGCATTCACTAAGTTTTCTTACTATTTAAGTAAGAAAATATATTGGAGTTGCCACATCTTTGGTGGTAGCTATTACAAGTGTATACCAATAACCAGTAAGTTGGAGGAAGAACTTTAAAGCTCCCAACGATCAAGTGGAGGCTAAGTGGTGTGCCAAAATTCCTGATCTGAAGAAGTGAAGGTGATCGAAGGCCTAGGCGAGTGCACTAGTGGATTGACAAACGCGGCATCTACAAGCTAGCAACAGATCGTGCTACCTCTTGTAACCTAAACTTAGTGATTTCCAGACTGCGAATCTGAAGAGAGGACGTAGGTCGGTTTAGTCCAAACCTTGATAAATCCTTTGTCTTTTATTGTTTTCTTTTCGTTTTTGCATAAGATTTAAAACTCAACACCTCATGTGTTGAGTACACTTGAAAACGTCTAAGTTAAAGTTCTTTCTTATTAACCAGTTTTTCATAACCTAAGTTGGTGCGAGAATAGCCCGGTTGGAGAGTGCAACTTATTAAAACTTTCGTTCTAAATCTTGTGTACTCTGATTTGGGACAAACAAGAGAGTTTTTTTATTCCTTGAGATTCTTCTCACTTATGTTCATTTCTCACTTTTTTATTCATCCTCTCTACTTCTTTCTTTCTTTTGTTCCTCTCTTCCTCTTTTTGATTAATAATCTCCTATTAGTATTTATAATCATCTCTTGGATTATATTCATCGAGATTTGAATTGAGATTATCAATCTCCTTCCATAGATTTATGTTTGTACGAAGATGTACAAACTTGCTCTCCATGTTTCAAAATGTCCAAGAGATGACGGTTGATTTGACAGATTTCATCAATTGATCCTTTTGTCAGTTGAGCTTTTCTCTTCTTGCATTCAACTATCAGTTCCTCTAGAACTGTCAGTTGACTCCTCTTTAGTTAGGTTTTTGTTTCCTAGTTATCTCTTTTCTCATGGTTGTATCTTCAGTAATGGAGATCTTGATGTCTTCACAATGGTTTTTCAAACTTTCAAGTTATTGACTGGTCGGACCTAAACTATTACACTTAATGGGTTTATACAATCATTACAAGATCGCTTCTATAGTATTCAGTTCTATGCATAGAAGAGTTAATGACATTTCATCCAAGTACTATAATTCCTAACAATTTGAATTATGGAAAAGAAAAATGGTTAAAGATGTTAACCTTCTGCGGCAAATTATATTTTGTGTTTCTAAAGATTAATTAACTGTTAATGAAAAAATATTCATTGATTGGGCCAACCTCAATTATGATTAATTTTATGGGCCCAATTGTTGTTTCGCATTGGGCCCAACACATCGACCAGTCCAGCTGACATGATTAATAACCTGGCCCATATCAAGGAAAGTGGCCCCATGCACGCACCATCACTCTAGATATATATGTTATTATTGAAATTCATAATATTTACGTTATATAATAAAATAAGTGTGTTATTCTTTTACAAATAGTAAAGACTTTCGAAGAATTCTTAAATCATAAAATAAAAACATGATGAAATGTTACTGAAATATAAGGTCAACGTTTATTGAATATTCTTCAAGTAAAAAAAAAAAAATATATATATATATAGGGGTGCGTTAAAGTGACAAGTACCCCCTTAGATGGGAGATGAGAATGAATCTGGGCCATTAAAAATATGATATGAACGGTTAAGATCATTTTGGGGTGCGATTTTTGAAACTGCATTCGGTAGAATAAAAAAGTTGCAAATTAAGGGTAAAATTGTCCAAAATTTAAATGGCAAAACCCCTCTCTCAAGCTTTCTCATTTCTCTACTGGAGCTCACGTCCCCCCTTCTCTCTCCAAAACCCTTTTTGTGGATCTACGCTTCTCTCTCTAAAACCACCACCTCCACTTGCTGATTAAATTCTCGCCTCCACTGCTTGCTGTCGCACTTCAATCGCCGCCCAAGAAGAAACACAGGAGGAGGAACAAAAAAAAAAGAAGTAATAATTTATGAGGGTGCCGTGCTGTTCGGTGTGCCAGAAAAAGTACAACGAGGAGGACCGGTGCCCACCACGATAAGCCTACCGTTGTGCTTCAACAGACTAAGCAATGGCACTATGGGATGAGCTGCCGACACTGTGTCTATGATACCATCTAGTGTTCCCACTGCAGCCCAGCAAAATTTAACAACCATAGACATGAATAAAGCCACGACAGGGGAGTTACAGAAAAACGTTTTTCTTGTGATTATTATACTGCAACTGTACAAGGGTATATAATGCATATTTACAGGCTTATATAATGCATATTTACAGGCTTAGATAATGCATATTTGCATGTTTATATATTTTCAGATGTAAGTTACATTATTAAGCTTGAAAATATGCATTATCTACATATGCATAGTTGCAGTATCTGATTTTTACTACGATTATCTTTTTTGAAACATATGCAATAGTGATTTCGTTTGAAAGATAATTAAATTATCTTTAATTTGATATACGGTAAGTTAAAAAATAATTTAAATTGAGTGAGATATGATTAATTCAAGTTTATGAGGAAATTAGAGGAGAGATAATATGTTGAAGAAAACAAATACGTGAGTTTGAGATGAAAGAGAATATGAGATTTTTTTCTGTGGTCCCCCCTTGTTTAACTTACCTAAATACCCTTATTACAAAAAATTAATTCATAAATTAAGTAATAAAATAAATAGAGATATTAAATTTGGACCATAAGATTTAGGAAATAGAAGGATAGGATTCATTCTCATCTCCCATCTAAATGGCAATTGTGATATGATTACGCCTCTATATATATATATATATATATCAATGTTTTACAAATTAGGAAATTTTATTTCAAAAAATTGCATTATTTACTTCTATTAGAGAACTGCATCCTCCATTATTAACTCAGCTATTAAGACTAACACTGATTCATTTCCGTGTCAACGTGTGGTATTGATGTGACCTGTTTTATTATAGAAAAGCATTTTAGGTTTAAAATAATGCTTTTTCAAATTGATTTCTTATTCAAATAATATTTTAATTTTTAATAATATTTTTTTATTTTTAACTAATATTCTAATTCTAAAATCCAAATGCATATTTTTTTTAAAAATAAAATATCAGTTAAGAAACAAAATATAAAAATAAAAATATACTCCCTCTGTCCCGAAACAATTGTCTTGTTTTCCTTTTTCATCTGTTCCAAATAATTGTCATCTTTCCTAAAATGGAAAATTAATACACACTCATTAATAAAATACTAATTTCCTCTATCTCTACTCGCATTGACATTTGTGACATTTAAAAACAGGACAATTGTTTAGGAACGGATGGAGTATTAATTATTAAATTATAGTAATATATTAAAAAATTAAAATATTATAAATAATAAATTATTTAAAAATAAAAAACATCACATCAATACTACTTGACATTGACCTGACAATAAGTTGTTGTCATATATCAGTACTATGTGACACTTTTTATTTGAGTCAATAATGGAAGACTAAATTTCCTTAAAAAATTTGGGATAAGTCTTATCTTATGAAGATATTGGATAAAGATATGGTTTCTGAAGGCAAACCCTCTTCTAGGCGAGATTTCCACCTTCTTCAATAAATCTCAGACATATATCCACTTTTTGGGGCCTTCCTATTCGTCATTAATCTTTCCTTCGACATTCTGGGTCAACCACGAACCGACTCATGTGTTGGGTCTTACCCTTTGTTTCTTTCCTTCTTTGTGGGGCCTTCATTCTTTTTCATTTAGTCTCCTTCGTCTTCGACTTTCCCGTCGTGACCTTCCTTCTTGGGCATTTATGCTGCCTTGGATTTGATAGGGCTTATTCACGAGCTTCATTATTTTAACCCATAACAATAGTCTTTGTCTTCATCAAAATCTTTAGATTTTTTATGAAAACAACTAAGTTTTTAGTCAAAATAATTACAACTTTCCTCCAAAATTTCCAGCAAAATGGCATAATAAGGCACTTCAAACAAATTAGATTCATCTATTTAGAATTTCATGTATGATTAAGTTTACGAATGTCAAATTTTTTATCTAGAGGGGGCATCTCATATGGTCCCTTGTATGGATATTTTGAGAGCCTTTGCAGCTTTGGAGCAAAATTTCAAAAGTGCAAATTGTATGGTTGTCAACATTCATTAATTTAATCCTAGTTGGGAGTGCATTGCTTTCTCACCGGAGCTTTGATATCTTGCGAATTTTAGAAATGGGGATGAGTGGATCAGGCTTACTATTCTTGAAGTGTAATTTTAATGGTTTTCCAAGATGCAACACCCCCATATATTACACATTCACAGTACTTCGAGAGACTTGTAGGGACTCGGCGTGCCTAAGAGGTGGATGGACTTGGCCAAGGGTTGGGGGCACCGAGCTAGCCTTGTACCTAAGATTGTCGGGATGATTTCTAGTAAGTAACTTGTTTTATCATGCTCTCAAAGCATCATGCATTCTAAGCATTGCTCATATTTGGGAGATGATGATTATCTCCATAAGATGTATCATATGAAGGTTTCCCCTTCATTGGGATGTTTTAGGAGGTCTCTCTCTCGTTGGATGTTTTAGGTGGTCTCGCACTGGTTGGATGTCTAAAGAGGTCTTTTTCTCATTGTGTTTTTTTACTAATGGTGGAGGAGGCCCGTGTCTTAGGTTTCCTCATGGTCCATTTTGTGAGAATTTCAGATTGTCGTAGGTCATACGCAAAGTCCTCTATATATGTTGATTCAAATGTGTTCCACTTTGATCTTGACATGTGTCAAAAGTTGGTGGGGGCATTTATTCAATGCCTTTTCAATTATGTTTGGCTTTTTGGCTTATATATATATATATATAAATATATATATAGTTGTAATTATATGTTAACCACTTCTCAGATGTTACCTGTTACCTCATTGTCGGTGCATTATCTAGATAAGTTAATTACATTATCTAGGCCATATTCCGTAGAGCCATCTATTGCAATAAATTTTGTAGGAGCATGCTTAGGTTCGCTTGATTTATTTAATTAAAATTTATTTTCGATACCCTAAGAACGATCCTTGGAAAGTTTATTAAAGTGACAACTCACGTTGTCTATTGTAGACTCAATTCCTACAATTGGTATCAGAGCCAGGTTGTAGTTCTTAGGCTCTATCCTGGATAAATTGAAATTAAATAAATATCTATATTCATGGATAGATTAAATTATCGTGGATTTTTTTTGTTCTCGTGGCCTTCTGTCTTTTGGATCTTTTTTTTCACCACGAGAAAATTCGTGGTTAGATTTGATAGGGAAAATCATGTAATAGATTTAGATCTAATTTTGTATTTTCTATTTTTTAAATCTGTAAAAATATGAGGTCTGGAAAAACGAAGAACACAGTTCAGATCTGACGACAGTTTCTGCATCAGTTCAGATTCAGCCAAGTAGCAGTGGCGGCGTTGGCGCCGACGCCGACGGCAATGGCAAAGGGTGGCGGTGGCATGGTGGAACCCTAGGGTTTCCTCTCTGTGGCTGGGCCGCATCCAGCTTGTTCTACTGCAGCTGCGCGCGTTTTCCAACATTGTAGGTAGGCTGTCGCCGGTGAGCAGTCCAGCAGAATGGCGACGCATAGCAAGGCCGCAGGCCGATGGCAGAGAGGGCGACAGTCGTGCGTGGTGGAGCTACGACAGCGCGGGCTGCGCACGCTGCTGTCAATTCCTCTCGCGGCTGCTTGTCTCAGGCGAGTCACAAGCTAAGGGCATGGGTTGCCGGCCACGCGTTTTGTGGTGCTGCGTGCGGTGGTGGTCGGCGAGGTGGAAGGCGTCTCAGGCAACAGCAGGGTTGCGCGCAGCGGTGAGTTGCTGCTGCTTCTATCTCGCGCGTTTCCAGGACCAGAGGAGCAGCGGCGCGCGACGGCTGCTGTCGAACATGGCTGGGCTGTGGATGGCGGCCGGCGTGGTCGCCAGCGCAATGATTGATGGCCGGCGAGGTGGGTTGGCGGCTGCAAGGCTACGGCAAGGGTTTGCTGCCCGGAGGCGGCCCGCTGTCCTGAAAAATTAGGGTTTGACTGCTGATTGGGCCTGAAACCCTAATTTGAAGCCCAAATGCTGTTTTTGTAGTCCGATTCATATTTCATGTCCAACAGAGGCCCAGTTTGAAGATTTGTATCAGAAATTAAATTTTGTAATAGTTAGATTTAATTTATTTCCTTGTAATCGCATCTAAGGGGCTACAAGAATTTATTTGTTTATTTTATTTATTCTCGTATTGATGTGATTTATTATGTGCGCACTAGTAAATAATAGGAAAGCATGCTTACTTGTTTTATTTATTTACGGTTTAAGCATGTTATAATTATTTAATTATTGAGCATGCTTTATGTGATTTATTTTATGTTTAAATTGTGTCTATAAATTATGGCATCATATTAATTTATGATGGAATTTTAGACATGACATAATTTATGAGACATAAAATAATATGTGCGCATGAAACCTTTAGAATTAAAAATACTAAGCTGGATTTGATGGGTTTTGTATACTGAAAGCATTTATTATAATGAATATACAATGGTTTATTTCTCCCATCTGTCAAACAATCTTACATGTATGTAACAATGATATCCTCTTGTCTCACCGATAGGGACGATCATACGGCGTATTGTAGATCGCAGAAGATAGTATGATCACTTGACCTAGTGAGACATAAACATGATCACAACCGAGACAGCGTATGAGGATACGTCTGTCCGGATGGCTGTGTCATTGTCGGAATAAGTAGTCTGTCTTGGTTACTTGACAAGTTGGTACGCAAAGGTGACGTATTGATGGACCGCAGTGAGATGTATTCGATTGTCTGACATCAGCGAATACAAGATCTCGTTATTGATTGAGTCCAAACCCTAACGAAGGTTCAGGGATTTGCACGGGTTGAGTGTTTCTTTGACTTGCCATGGTGGAGAACTTGAGTAACGTGCTCGTATATCCGCATCTTGGGTAACAGCAGTTCGTTTAGTACCGCCTAAGACTGGGTTTAGGTAACCATATCCGAGTAATAGGATGGGGACATTTCCTGAGGAGCTCAATGACATTCATCGTGTCAAAGTCCTGCAGACTGATTAAGTTCAGGCACGAGTGATAAGGATTGAGTGGTACTACTCAGGAATAATAAGATATTAATTAATTGTAGATAGATCTTGTCAGAAGCTCCGATTAATTAATGAATATCTGGTAACCTTAAATATGGGGATTCTCAATTAATGCAGCTCGTTCTCATAACGTGGTAATAAAGAGGTAGGTCAGTATTAATTTTGTGGTGAAAAAGAATTAATATTAATTAATTAATTGTATCCTGGGTTGTGGACATGGGAATTAATTAATTTATAGGCCCACTTTATTATTTGCATTAGGTCCCAGGTCTGGCCCAAGTAATATATGCTGAATGGAGCCCGGTAGCCCATTAGGAATAAAACCCTAGGTCTATAAATAGACTCCTCTCTCTCTGAAACCCTAGCCACCTTGATCATAATTCAAATCAGTCAAAACCCTAGGGAGAGAGAGAGTTGGGCGGCGCACCTGTAGGAGAGGAGAAGGAATTTTCGCCTCTGGCCTACATCACAGATTTGTGGAATCCTCACCAGTAGCAGATCTGAACAACATTGGGACACAGCCCTGAAGATCTAATCTGGAGAATCGATTTTCTACTTTTCTCTTCTGTTTTAATTAAATATTGAAGTTAGAATCTTTCTAATTTCTATTTCCGCATATTTAATTAATATTGCGTGGTTGATTCAAGTTTTGGAATTCAAACGCGAAAGATCGGTACAGAATCGACGGAGTACAGGTAAACTCGATAATCCAGGAATCTCATTAAATTCATAGGAGCGTGCTAGGTTTTTGTTAATTTAGATTATATGAAATATCCATAAATCGATCCGGTTCACATGGGTTTTTGTGATTCGGTTCACTGAAAAATCCCTACAATTGGTATCAGAGCCAGGTTTCTGATTTATGGCTCTATTGTATATAATAAATTCAAATATGCATGTATGAATTTTATTGTATGTCGTGGATGGTTTTTGTTCCTCGTGGCAACCCGTTTGATTCAGCCCACAGTTGTTTATTCGTGTAGGGTTGAATCTGTTTTGTAAAATCACGAGAAAATCCGTGATTAGTGTAGATTTGTTTAAAAATTGTAATAGAATAGATTCTGTAATTTTTATTTTCAAATCTGTAAATGGACGGGTCGAGGACGAAGAACGAAGACGTAGACGACAGGTGGCGGGCCGTGGCAGCGCGAAAGCGCGCGACGCGGGCAGGCGGCGGGCGGGCGGCGGGCGACAGCGGGCGCGCGAGGGCGCGGGCTACGCGCGGACCACCGGCCGCAAGGGCGTGGCGCACGCGAGGCGTGAGTCATTGTCAGCGGCTGCTGTCCAGTCGCGAGGGTTTGTGTTTTGGTGGTTGGTACAATCCTGTGTAAACCCTAGGTTTGCATTAGGGTTTGGGGCCAATCATCAAATCTCCAAACCCTAAATCCCAAAAGATTTGGTGGATAAATATTTGGAGGCCCTAGAAGATTTGAATTTATCCAATTAAATTCAAATTCAAATTGTAATAGATAGGATTTTATTTTTCCTATTTCGTGGGGCCACGAGGGATTTTTTTTGCCTTAATTGTCCTCGTATGATATGTGATTTATTATGTGCGCAATTAAGCATGTGTAGATAATAGGAAAAACATGATTTACTGATTTTATTATTTACAATTTTTCAAGCATGCTTATGTGATTAATTTTTTTGTTGGATTATATTTTGGGAGTTTTTGGGCTTGTTTAATTACATGCAAAAATTTGGAAAATATAATGACAAAGAAATTATATCTGAAGGGATTCGTGAACTAAATCACGAAGTCCGTTTGCCAAGGATCGTTAATTGGAATATCAAAATAAATTGTTATTCCTATGATTAATCCTAGCATGGTCCTATTGAATATGCATAAGGGGGTTTACGCAGAATACTTGGATTGCGAAACCCTGAAGAACGAGTGCTCGGAGATTCCTCTTGATCTTTTCCCACGCACAAAGATTTAATTCCAAACAGATTGAGGAAAATAAATCTATGAAAATTATCAAGTAATTTTCGAAAACAAGAAGGAGAGAGAAGAAGAAGATAATCCTCCTGATCTAATCTTCTGATCTGTATCCCAACTCAATCTGAATATCTGGTGAAGATTCCCTTCAGATTCCTTGCCCTGTTGAGAAGTAAAATTTCATCATCGTTTCTCAGATCTAGTCGATCACCACAGCTCCCAAAACCCGGTTTGCTGTGTGCAACTTATGATCTTGTGGTGTGTTGAGATCTGAGGAACTGAGGCCTATTTATAGGAAAATACTGGACTTCTATTGGGCTTGAGTTTCATGGGCCAGACCAGGGACCAGAATGCAAATAGCGAATAAGGCCTATCAATTAATTAATTCTCATATTCAACCCATAATATAATTAATTAATTAATATTGATTCATTCCACCAGAGAATCAATATTGTCCTACCTATTTGCTACCACGTTTTGAGGTACGGGTTGCATGGGCTCGGTATATCCCCACATTTAAGGTTATAGACATTCGTTAATTAATTTAAGCTCTGACAATCTATTTAATTAATTAACATCTTATATTCCCCTGAGTCAATCCACTCAAACCTTTTTCACTTATGCTTGAACTTAATCAGCTTGCAGGACTTTAGCATAATGAACCTTTTGATCTGCTCAGGGAATGTCACCATCCTATACTGGATGTGGTTACCTAGTTCCAGTACCAGACAGTCATACACAAACTGCTATTACCCAAGATACAGATATACAAGCTCAACTAGAGCCTTTCACTGCAACTCAAAGTAATACACAATTTGCATATACTTCTGTACCTTCATATAGGCTTAGGATCTCATCAAGCCATAGAGATCTAGATTCTTTTAATGTCATATAAAAGAATCGATCTCGACTTAGGTCCTTATCAATGTGTGCCCCACACCAGCATACCAAGCCATCCAAGACAAGATGCTTATTACTGCGTATGCTGCAGCCTACACCGACAGTTTATCCTGGAACTGTCTCAGCTGTGATAACTATTTATATCTCGCTAGGTCAAATAATTCATATGATCTTCCGTGATCTACTACACACCGGATGATCTCCCTATCGACGAGATAAGAGGATAATTACGTTTGCGACACATGTTTGTTAATTCAGACAGGAGATGAACATAAAATATTTATGATTCCCAGTATATTAACCAATCGACCTTGTACATAATATACCAATCATAATGCTTTCGGTATATAAATCCATCAATCTCCCACTTATACTCAAAGCATTATACAGGTGCTTTCTAGAGTATAACGCGTCTAAACTAATCTAGCTATTACATCAAACAATCTAAGTGGATAGCTTTACCCTCAGCCCAAGGTTACGTACATGCATCTCGTAGACCTTCTGAGGCGGAGCCTTTGTGAATGGATCCGCTAGATTATTTCTTGTATCAATATTCTCTACTAGCACATCACCCCCTTGTTACGATTTCTCGTATAATATGGTACTTCCTTTCAATGTGTTTTGTTGCTCTGTGAGTTCGTGGTTCCTTTGAATTAGCCACAGCTCCCGAATTATCACAATATATCGTGATGGTCTTGGGCAGCTTAGAAATCACGTCCAACTCCAGAAAGAAGTTTCGAAACCATACTGCTTCTTTCGAAGCTTCAGAAACTGCCACATATTCTGCTTTCATGGTGGAGTCCGCAATGCACTTCTGTTTTGCACTCCTCCATGATATAGCCCCACCTCCCAATGTAAACACATAGCTTGAGGTGGACTTCTTTTCGTCTCGGTCTGCCTGGAAATCAAAATCAGTATAACCCACAGGGCACAAGTCCTCACACTGATAGGCGAGACAATAGTCTCTAGTCCTTTTCAGGTATTTGAGTATGTTCTTTACCGCGGGCCAATGCGCCTGTCCAGGGTTAAACTGGTATCTCGCTACCATGCCTACAGCAAAGCAGATATCTGGCCTCGTACATAGCATTGCATACATGACGCTCCCCACGGCCGATGCATACGGCACATTCCACATTTCATCTTTCTCCCTTTGTGTCACCGGACACTGATCCTTGGAAAGATATATGACATGTTTGAAGGGTAACAGACCTTTCTTGGCAGTTTGCATGCTGAAACGGGCAATCACAGTATCCACATATGATCCTTGAGACAAGGTCAGCATCCTCTTATTGCGCTCCCGCAATACTTTTACCCCTAGGATGTATCCTGCCTCCCCAAGGTCCTTCATATGAAACTGCTCGGATAACCACCCCTTTATGCCTGACAATACTTCCACATTGTCGCCAAATAGGAGAATATCATCTGCATAAAGTGCAAGGAACACCACGCTTCTGCTGACACATAGACGGTACACGCAACTCTCGTTTGAACATTGTGAAAATCCATAGGATTTAATCATTTCATCAAAACGCAGATTCCATGACCGTGAAGCTTGTTTAAGTCCATATAACGACTTCCTTAGCTTCCAGACCAAATGTTCTTCGCCCTTCTGCACATATCCTTCTAGCTGTTGCATATAGATGTCCCTACCTTCTTCAAGGTACCCGTTTAAAAACGCGGTTTTGACATCCATCTGCCAGATTTCTAGGTCCTTATGTGCTTCTATGGCTAGGAGTATACGAATGGACTTAAGCATGGCTACCGGTGAGAAGGTCTCGTCATACCTTCTTTCTGACTATAACCCTTCGCCACCAGCCTTGCTTTGAAAGCTATAATTTCACCATTCGCTCCTTTCTTTCTTTTGTATACCCATTTGCACCCTATGGTTCGACAGCCATCTGGCAAATTAGTTTTCTGGTATACATCCATAGCCGTAATGGATTCTATTTCTGAATCCATGGCGATCAGCCATTTGTCTGCATCTTTATCAGATACCGCCTCGTCATATGTCCAGGGATCGGTATCATCCAGTCTATTTTCTAGGATCAAGTCAGAAGACTCTCCCACGAACATATACCTTTTGGGTTGGTGGACAACCCTCCCACTGTGACGAGGCATCTGAACCGTGTCAGTAGTTGGCACAGTACGCGTTGGTCCCATACCTTGCATTAGCGGCAGTGTTGGTATAACCTCACCTATTACAGGTGGATTTACCACTAAACTGGGCTTTCCTGATGGAATCGCTTCCTTATCCTCAAGCTCGTGGAGGATAATTTCACTCTTGGATCTGTGGTTTCTTACATATTCGTCCTCCAAGAATCTTGCGTTGGTACTGACAATCACTTTCTGATTCTCAGGACAATAAAAGTAACTACCTTTCGTTTGCCTGGGATATCCTACAAACAGCATCAGCTTACACCTACTTTCTAACTTATCGGGTTCCTTTGTCAGCACATATGCTGGACAACCCCAAACCCTCACTCTGTTCAAACTTGGCTTTCGCCCATACCAGAGTTCCAGAGGTGTTTTAGGAACTGATTTAGAAGGTACCAGGTTAAGCAAGTAGGCCGTTGTCTCCAAGGCATATCCCCAAAATGAAATCGGCAAGCTTGCATAACTCATCATCGACCTGACCATTTCCAAGAGAGTTCTATTTCTTCTTTCTGCTACACCATTTTGTTGAGGGGTTCCTGGTGCAGTCCACTGGGATGTAATCCCGTTGTCTGACAAGTACTGCAAGAACTCGTTACTGAGGTATTCTCCACCACAATCTGATCATAGCGTCATGATAGTCTTACCTAGCTTCTTTTCTACCTCAATCCTAAATTCTTTGAATTTCTCAAAGCATTCGGACTTATGCCGAAGAAATTAGACATATCCGAATCTTGAGTAATCATCAATGAATGTGGCGAAGTACTCACAACCTCCACGAGCTTGTGTGGACATTGGTCCACATAAGTCAGAGTGGATCAATTTCAACACATCCTCTGCTCGAGACTGACTTGCCTTAAAAGGTCTGGTCGTCATCTTTCCCTCTATACAGGATTCACAGATTTGATGCGGTACCACTTGAAAAGAATCCAAGAGCCCATCGCATGCTAATTGAATATCAATCATTAAATAACTTGGAAACTGAAATTAAGTTCCGCCGAAAAACCAGCACATATAAAACATCTCTCAAAATCAAAACATTGTTTTCAAAGCATAAAGTAAAATCTCCAATGGCTACTGCTGAGACTCGCTCTCCGCTGCCCATTGAGATGGTAATCTCGTCATGCTTCAGCTGCCTTGTCGGCCTGAACCCCTGCAAAGTATAACAAACATGATCAGTAGCTCCAGTATCCACTACCCAAGAATGGGTAGAAACCGATGCTAAACATGTTTATGTTATAAATGCACATGACGTACCTTGTCTACCCGTGCCAAGCACTAGACAATCTACTTCACTTCGCTCGCGTTTGCATGGCCTGATGACATCTTCTGCTAGATCAACTTCATCTAACCTTTTAAGCATTTCCTTTGCTTCAACAACTGTCTTGTCAAAAGCTGACAAAGTTGGAGCAAACTCCAATGCTCTATGGTCAGATTCCTCTCGCATCAGGGCTGAGAGTAACTCAGGAAGAGTAAACTCGCACCTGGTACCGAGGGACTTGATGAAGTCATTATAAGAATCAGACAGAGAGTGCAGGACAATGTTAATTTCCGCTCGCTTACCGACTTGTCCACCTCTCTTTTTGTACTTTCTCAAAATCCTCATCATACTGACGAAGTGCAGAAGCAACGAACTCCCATCAGTCATCCTCTTGCAGACCAGGTCCTCCACAAGATTATAACTGACAGTTCGTCTCACCTTCCCATAAACTTTCACAAGGTCCCTCCATATCTCAACAGCAGTTCGGAACTTATTGTAGTTGAGCTTTAATTCTCTAGACAGACTGTTCATGATGAGTCTGCGGGCAAACTCATCAGAATCTACCCATCTTTCATAGAACACTCGCTCATAACCAGTACAGTTCCAATATTTAGGAGTTAGAGGGTCCATGTAAAGTATATGGGCATGTTTTGCAGTGCAGAGTATTTCCATGAAGCATAACTTCCACTCAGGAAAATTCGGACCAGTTAAAGGGTTTGTTATTAAGAGGTTGACAATGTGAGCAATAAACATGTCTGAAAACAATAAATTAAAGCAGAAATTAAAACATAGTCGCAAACTATTGAAACAATTAAATATTGAAAACTTATGATAAAGCAATATTAATGTTTCCTCCAATTTGCCTAAGTATTACTATTGCAAGCCACACATGTGGACGTTTACAACAAAACGCTTAACCAGACTGCATCTTTCAATTCCAATTCTTTAATTCCAATCCATGCCCGGGTTCCTTAGACAAATGGAATTAATAATTGGAGACTAACTTAAGACCATATTATCCTACTGAGCAGGGACATCACAAATGAGTTATACTCTGGATAACATCTAAGCTAGCTTACCACCAAAGCCAACCCTCCCATATAAGGATCTATTAGAACACACCTGATCCCTATAATAGGGTTGTCTCATTTAATTCAATCCCTAGAGAACTTATGAAAATTCAATACGCAAGCTATACATGTAGACATTTACGCATGAACTCCCACTTCTCACATGAAATAAATGTTTGTTTTAAGAAATCCTATCTATTAGAATTTATGAATAATAAATTAAGTAAGCTACACATGTAGACGTTTACCTAATAAATTACCCACTTCCAATAAAGGATCCCTTTGTGGAGGTCTTACTAAATTATGAGCTTAGTAATTTTTAATTCATAAGGTTCAATTGCACAGATTATTTTATGTAGCCATAATTATAACATTGCTAAAATTCTATCATGCATAGCATGAACCCCGAATTTCTAGTTATAATTAATAACACAAAATAAATCACATGGCATGCTTTAAAGTTGTAAATAAAACCAGTAAACGTGCTCCTTTTATCTACAACATGCTTATATGTTGCGCAATTAAATTAAACACATATATCATGTGAAGACAGATAATAAAACAAATAAAAAATGTCCTCGTGGCCCCATGATACAAAATAAAAATAATTCTAACTATTACAAGTTGGAATTAATTATACAGATCTTCGACTGGGCTCCCACTACTTGGACTGTGATCTGAATTTATTTTCTGAATCTGGGCCTCCAAGATTTGATCCATCAGAAAATTGGACAATTGGGCCAATTAACCAAATCGCAGGCTTAGGCACACATTGCAAGCCCAATAGCCTGCGAGAACTTGGCCCGACGAGCCACCATCGGCGAACCACCGCCGCCGGCGACTCGCCGCCGTCGTGAGGGCTCTCGGCATGCACAATAGCCATGCACGTACGTGCATGGTTGCAGCCCGCGATGCCGCCTCCTCCGGCCGTTGCCCGTTTTGCATGCCGCCACCGCGGCTTGCCCCAATCGTCGCCTGAACCGCCGTCCACCATCTTCTCCACTGTCGGCTCACCTAGGCTCGTCGGAAACACGCATGAGGCACGGAGGAGACACGCGCCCCGGCTCGCACCCGCAAACCCTAGAGTTTGCGCTGGTTGCAGCCGCGCCGCCCCCACCGACTGCCGTCGCCAGCCTCCGTCTCGCGAGCCCACGCCGCACCACCAGGTCCCGTCGCCGCCGCCCGGAGAGCGCCCGCCTGGCGCCGCCGACCATCGCGCCCAGACCGCCCTCGCCCGCCGTCCCGGCAGGTGCCAGCCTCCCCGCGTTGCCGTCCTGAGACCCCCGCACCGCGCCTGGCCGGTTGTTGGCCACGCGGCTGCTGCCTGTCGCGCGCTGAAACCATAGGGTTTCCGCACGGCTGCGCTGCCGTCGTGGCCGCCGTGCGCCTGCACCGCTGTGCCCCTTGCCGCGCGCGACCGCCGTGCACGGCCTGCTGTCGTGCGCCGTCGTGCGGTTCTTCGTTCTTCGTGTTCTTCGTTCTTCGTTTTAAAGATTTAATTTTGAAAATAAAATATTACGTTTGAAATATCTAATTTCATTCTAAAATCTAAATCTAACCACGGATTTATCTCGTGGGTGAAAAATGAATCCTTATAAAAGGGCGGATTAACCCGAGAACCACGAGGACGAAAAACATAAACATACAATCCATAAAACTCATGCAATCATTCAATAATAATTATCATGCAAATCATAGGCAATATCTCTACAATTGGTATCAGAGCCAGGTTTCTGATTTATGGCTCTATTGTATATAATAAATTCAAATTTGCATGTATGAATTTTATTGTATGTCGTGGATGGTTTTTGTTCCTCGTGGCAACCCATTTGATTCAGCCCGCGGTGGTTTATCCGTGTAGGGTTGAATCTGTTTTGTAAAATCATGAGAAAATCCGTGATTAGTGTAGATTTGTTTAAAAATTGTAATAGAATAGATTCTGTAATTTTTATTTTCAAGTCTGTAAATGGACGGGTCGAGGACGTAGAAAAAAGACGGAGCCGACAGGCGGCGGGCGGCAGCGGGCGCGCGAACGCGCGGCACAACGCACGGACGGGCTGCACGCGGACCACTGGCCGCGAGGGCGCGGCGCAGGCGAGGCGCGCGGCGGCGGTCCGACTATGGTGGCAGCGGCGCTGGCGATGCCAAGAGTCGTTGTCGACGGCTGTTGTCCCATCGCGAGGGTTCGTGTTTTGGTGGTTGGTACAATCCTATGTAAACCCTAGGTTTGCATTAGGGTTTGGGGCCAATCATCAAATCTCAAAACCCTATATCCCAAAAAATTTGGTGGATAAAGATTTGGAGGCCCTAGAAGATTTGAATTTATCCAATTAAATTCAAATTCAAATTGTAATAGATAGGATTTTATTTTTCATATTTTGTGAGGCCACGAGGGATTTTTGTTTGCCTTAATTGTCCTCGTATGATATGTGATTTATTATGTGCGCAATTAAGCATGTGTAGATAATAGGAAAAGCATGATTTACTGATTTTATTATTTACAGTTTTTCAAGCATGCTTATGTGATTAATTTTTTTGTTGGATTATATTTTGGGAATTTTGGGCTTTTTAATTACATGCAGAAATTTGGAAAATATAATGACAAAGAAATTATATGTGAAGGGATTCGTGAACTGAATCACGAAGTCCGTTTGCCAAGGATCATTAATTGGAATATCAAAATAATTTGTTATGCCTATGATTAATCCTAGCATGGTCCTATTGAATATGCATAAGGGGGTTTATGCAGAATACTTGGATTGCGAAACCCTGAATAACGAGTGCGCGGAGATTCCTCTTGATCTTTTCCCACGTACAAAGATTTAATTCCTAACAGATTGAGGAAAATAAATCTATGAAAATTATCAAGTAATTTTCGAAAACAAGAAGGAGAGAGAAGAAGAAGATAATCCTCCTGATCTAATCTTCTGATCTGTATCCCAACTCAATTTGAATATCTGGTGAAGATTCCCTTCAGATTCCTTGCCCGGTTGAGAAGCAAAATTTCCTCCTCGTTTCTCAGATCTAGTCGATAACCACAGCTCCCAAATCCTGGTTTGCTATGTGCAACTTATGATCTTGTGGTGTGTTGAGATCTGAGGAACTGAGGCCTATTTATAGGAAAATACTGGACTTCTATTGGGCTTGAGTTTCATGGGCCAGACCAGGGACCAGAATGGAAATAGCAAATAAGGCCTATCAATTAATTAATTCCCATATTCAACCGAGAATATAATTAATTAATTAATATTGATTCATTCCACCAGAGAATCAATATTGTCCTACCTATTTGCTACCACTTTTTGAGATACGGGTTGCATGGGCTCGGTATATCCCCACATTTAAGGTTACAGACATTCGTTAATTAATTTAAGCTCTGACAAACTATTTAACTAATTAACATCTTATATTCCTGAGTCAATCCACTCAAACCTTTTTCACTTATGCTTGAACTTAATCAACCTGCAGGAATTTAGCATAACGAACCTTTTCAGCTGCTCGGGGAATGTCACCATCCTATACTGGATGTGGTTACCTAGTTCCAGTACCAGACAGTCATACACAAACTGCTATTACCCAAGATACAGATATACAAGCTCAACTAGAGCCTTTCACTGCAACTCAAAGTAATACACAATTTGCATATACTTCTGTACCTTCATATAGGCTTAGGATCTCATCAAGCCATAGAGATCTAGATTCTTTTAATGTCAGATAAAAGAATCGATCTCGACTTAGGTCCTTATCAATGTGTGCCCCACACCAGCATACCAAGCCATCCAAGACAAGATGCTTATTACTGCGTATGCTGCAGCCTACACCGACAGTTTATCCTGGAACTGTCTCAGCTGTGATAACTATTTATATCTCGCTAGGTCAAACGATCCATATGATCTTCCGTGATCTACTACACACCGTATGATCTCCCTATCGACGAGATAAGAGGATAATTGTGTTTGCGACACATGTTTGTTAATTCAGACAGGAGATGAACATACAACATTAATGATTCCCAGTATATTAACCAATCGACCTTGTACATAATATACTAATCATAATGCTTTCAGTATATAAATCCATCAATATGTGCGCATATAAGAAACCTTTTAAAAAGAAAATTACTAAGCGGATTTTTTAATTAAAATCAATAGACCTCCACAAAGCGGTCCTAGGCTGTAAGTGTATATCTCGTTCTAGTAAACGTCTACGAGTGTAGCTTGCTAGTTCCTAGAGGTGCATGGGTACGGTTGTTGGGATTTCTAGACAAACAATTTAAATCATGTGAATAGTGGGAGGGTTTTGCGTAAACGTCTACGAGTGTAGCTTGCATAGATCTCTTTCATAAGTATTCTAGGATTGATTTAAATTATAGATAACAAAAGCTTTAAGGGTTGTGCGGTATGGTTACGTGCCATGCTAAACTGTCTCTTTTGGCCGGAGTTAAATTTGTGGTTAATGGCTTAGAAGCATCTTAGAATATAATGCAAGAATTGCATCCCTGGTCTTGAGAGATGGCTTGGTCTAATGTTTTCACTAATTATTACTCACTCCGTCCCATTTATTTGGTCCTGTTTTAACTTGCACGAATGCCAAAACTCATTTATGAATATATTAAATATTTGAACAAATTTTCTGAATCACCCTTTTTTAGCAATAACTATTAATAATAAATATATTAATTATGTTCAATTTATAAGGGTAAATTTGTAAACACATACAAAAATAATACTAAATTTAGATAATGGACCATATAAATGAGACACCCCAAAAAGGAAACATGGATCAAATAATCGGGACGGAGGGAGTAATTTCTAGTGTCAAAAGGTTCCTAACATGGTAGTGAAATTAAATGGATTGGGGCTTAAAACCCGCAATTCTAGTTGAGGGTGACATCGTAAATGTCTACGAGTGTAGCTTGCGGTGGGAACTCTTGGGAAATTAGTGGAAAACATTTGTATTTGATTTATTAAAAGGTTTTCAATGCATCTGTTTTCGAAGTTCTACATGTATGTTCTTATTTAAGATTTTTATTGTTTCGGATATGTCTATGTCTAATGTCATCAATATTCTCGCTCAAAATTCTCTAACAGGTCCAAACTTCCTGGAATGGAAATGCAACCTTGATACATCCTGATTGCGGAAGAACACATGTTCGTTCTACAAGTACTTTGTCCTATAAGTGCCCACTACTGAATCCTCGCAAGAGGAAGTAGACTATTACAACAAGTGAGAGAGCACGTAGTTTCCATGACTCACCTCATGGATGAGGTAACTGTGCACAGTGGAGGTATCGACGCTGAGGCTAAGGTCGATATCATACTGAACTCTCTACCCAAATCCTTTGAGAGTTTCAGACTGATTGTTGTCATGAACAAGAAGGAGTATACTCTTAACGAGTTGCTCAATGACTTGATGGCAGCAGAATCGGTTATGAATCCTTAGAAGGTTGTCTTAGCTACTTCTGGTAATCACTCTGTTGTATCGAAAGGTATGAAGCCGAAAAGAGCGATTAAGAAGAAGGCTGGAAAGGTAACTGCGATGGACGTGGGAGTTGTTAATAAGCCTATGGCGGAAACTTTGAGGGACAAGTGTTTTTAGGTTTGGTAAGAAAGGACATTGGAGGAAAGATTGTCAGGCCCACAAGGCTAGACAGGGTATGCCATTTGCATGTATAACTGAAGCATGATTAAAGTGCGGTGTTGCTCTTCCAAGAGCTGTAAGCGCTGACTTGTTGATCATGTTGTTATACTTTGCAGGGGACCGTGCCGACAAGGCTGGTGAGTGATGGCAAGAAGATACCAAGCTTGATGAAGGCAATGTTTTATGACGGAGCTTCATGGAGTTTTCTTTTCTTTATGTTTTGATGAATTAAGTACATTTAAGAGTTTTCTTTTCTGGGCCGTGGTTTTCGCAGGACAAATTCTATCAACTTCGAATGGATGTTTGTTATTAATGATTTTTCATCATTGGGAATAACAATATATGTCCATTATGGGGTGTTGATTTATACTCTTATGTTACTTCGATCAAATGTATCCTTGAACATTGCATATAATTCATCCGTAATTGATAATCCTAGAAAGAGAAAACTTACTTCTTCTGATGAGGATCTTACATATCTCTGGCACTTGAGACTCGGTCACATCAGCTTGAAGCGGATTCAGCGACTTGTAGATGACAGTACATTGGACTTAGTTCGGGTTGTACCTTATCAAGTCTACGAATCCTGCATCGAGGGCAAGATGTCAATTAGGCCTTCTAAGGCTAGTCAGTCTCGAGTAGAGGAAGCGTTGGAATTGTTCCATTCTGACTTATGTGGACCAATGTCCATGCAGGCTCGTGGAGGGTACGAGTACTTCGTCACTTTCATTGACGATTACTCAAGGTATGGATACGTTTACCTGTTTCGCTACAAGTCTAAATGCTTTGAGAAATTCAAAGAGTTCAAGGTTGAGGTAGAAAAGAAGGTCGGGAAAACTATCAAGTTGCTGCGATCTGACCGCGGTGGCGAATACCTCGGTAACGAATTCCTGCAGTATTTGTCAGATAACGGGATTACATCCCAGTGGACTGCACCGGGTACTCCCCAGCAAAATGGTGTAGCTGACAGAAGAAATAGGACTCTTCTAGAGATGGTAAGATCAATGATGAGTTATGCAAACTTACCAATTTCGTTTTGGGGCTACGCATTGGAAACAACAGCTTACGTATTAAATGTGGTGCCTTCTAAATCAGTTCCTAAGACGCCTTCTGAGCTCTTCCTTGGTCGCAAAACGAGTTAGTGCAAGTTTAGAGTATGGGGCTGTCCGGCACACGTACTGTCGAAGGAACCTGATAAGTTAGAAAGCAGGTCAAAGGTAATGTTGTTTATAGGGTATCCCAGGCAAACAAAAGGTGGTTACTTTTACTGTCCTGAGAATCAGAAAGTCGTTGTTAGCACCAATGCTAGATTCTTGGAGGACGAGTATGTGAGTAATCACAAGTCAAGGAGTGATATCGTTCTTCAAGAAATTGAAAACGAGAATGCGATTCCAAAGGAAGGGGAACGTGTAGATGTGGGTGCACCTGTGAGAGGTTCAGCACCACAGACACGTTCTTCAGTGCAAGGTGCAGAACCACAAGTTACTGCACCTACTACTGACACGGCACCGATGCCTAGTCGTAGTGGGAGAGTTATTTTCCAGCCGGAAAGGTACATATTCGTGGGTGGGTCTTCGGACTTGAGCCCGAAAGACGGACATGAGGACTTTGACCTACTGACTTACGAAGAGGCAGTGCAGGACAAGGATGTTTAGAAATAGCGTGTTGCCATGGATTCCGAAATTGAATCCATAACTGCTATGGATGTATACTAGAAAACTGATTTGCCGGATGGCTTTAGGGCCATAGGGTGCAAATGGGTATACAAGAGAAAGAAAGGGGCGGATGGAAAAGTCACGGCTTTTAAAGCCAGGCTGGTGGCGAAGGGTTATAGTCAGAAAGAGGGCATTGACTATGACGAAACCTTTTCACCCATAGCCATGCTCAAATCCATCTGGATACTCCTTGCCATAGCTGCGCATATGGACCTCGAGATCTGATAGATGGATGTAAAAACTGCTTTTCTAAACGGTTACCTTGAAGAAGGTAGGGACATCTATATGCAGCAACCCGAGGGTTACATACGCAAAGGCGAAGAACATCTTGTCTGGAAGCTTAGGAAGTCCTTGTATGGGCTTAAGCAAGCTTCGAGGACGTGGAACTTACGTTTCAACGATGTGATTAAATCCTATGGATTTGCACAGTTGGAAAACGAATGTTGTGTTTACAGACTTTGTGTCAGTGGGAGCGTGGTTTTCCTTGCACTTTACATTGATGACATACTCCTATTTGGAAACAACGAGGGAGTGATGTCGGAAATCAAGGTTTGGTTATCCGAATAGTTCCAAATGAAAGATTTGGGAGAAGCTGGCTACATTCTTGGAATTAAGGTCTGACGAGATCGTAAGAGAAGAATGTTGAGCTTATCACAGGCATCCTATGTGGATACTGTGATAGCCCGGTTTAGCATGCAACTCGCCAAGAAAGGTTTGCTACCTTTTAGACATGGCATTCGTCTTTCTAGTGGGCAGTGTCCTGAGACACAGCGGGAGAATGATGAGATGAGTCTTGTACCATACGCTTCAGCGGTGGGTAGCCTCATGTATGTGATGTTGTGTACCAGGCCAGATATCTGTTATGTCGTTGGCATGGTAGCAAAATTTCAGTCTAACCCTGGACAGGCGCATTGGACTGCGGTAAAGCACATCCTCAAGTATTGGAAGATAACTATGAATTACTGCCTGGTTTATCAAAGTGAGGATTTGTGCCCTGTGGGTTATACAGACTCAGATTTCCAAGGGGACCAGGATGAGAAGAAATCGACCTCAGGATATGTGTTTACCCTGGGAGGTGGAGCTGTATCTTGGAGGAGTTCAAAGCAGAAATGCATTGCTGACTCCACTATGGAGGCGGAATATGTCGTCGCCTCCGACGCCTCGAAAGAGAGGGTGATATGTGTGTAAAATGACCTATTTTTTTATGTGTGAGCGTGCATATTTGTGGCCATTTCACCTTCATATCATATGTTTTTGTCGTTCTTTTGTCTTGTTTTTGTGTTTTCGTGTTTGAAATGATGTAGGATACATTTTGAGCATAATATAGCGTATTTTGGAGAGTTTTGGAGGAAAATCGTCCAAGTATGAAGTCTGAGGAGGCTAAGTTCGCCCGAGCAGTGTAAAAAGAGGAGTTTTGGGAGCTTGGAGGAGTTGCTCGGCCAAGCGGTGTGCAGGCTCGGCCAAGCTGCCCGACAGAGAGCTCGCTCGGCCGATCAGTGTGCAGGCTCGGCCGAGCTGTGGAACAGAGACCTCGCTCGGCCAAGCGAGGCAGGCTCGGCCGAGCCAGGTCGGGCTTCCCATTTCCCCGTGGATCTTCTGGAGGCTCAGGCGAGCCAACTTCAGCTCGGGCGATCCGAGGCCCTGCTAGCTCGTCTATAAAAGGGGGAAAATCAATTAAATGAAAAGCTTTTGCCCAATTGGAGAATAACCATCACGAACTTCCATCTAGATTAATCTCTACACTTCCTTCCCCACTTGAATCGAGGAGAACCAAGGAACATTCCATCGTCTTGGTGAAATTTGAAGAAGGAGAATAGGTGGATTGGATTCAACGAAGGCAATCGTAGAAGATCAATTTTGACCTTGAAGCTTTGTAATGTCAATTCTTATTTCTCAACTTGTATTGCTTCTAATTCAAGGTATGATGAACTAAATTCCTAAGGAGTGTTGTAATATGGATATTGAGATGGATTGAATCTACTATGCTTGTTTACTTTCCTATGAAGGCTTGATTTGCACTTGAGCTTGTTCATACCTATTAGATGTAGGTAATAGTCAATCTATAGGTAGTTGATGTGAACGTTGCAGCCAATACGCGGACGGAATCATCGTGAAAAGTGCATAATCATATAGTTTTAGTTCCAATCCATGTGCGGGGCTAGGATTATAGGCAATAATCGACGGTCAGTTGGGAGTGGCCTCGGAGTTAATAACGTAGTTGTTTGCAAATTCGAGAGTTATCTACCGCTAGTTATCCGTAGCAAGTGACTAGTGAATATAAGAGTCGGTTGCTCAACTTCATAGGAATTAAAATCCGTTTACAACATAGCTTGATTTAATTTGGATCAATTGAAGTTTACAAACACTCACTTTCTTCTAAGATCGTCGGACTTGTTACTCTAATCTACCCAAACATTAGATAAAAGTAAGTGATTGGTAAAGTTTACAAATTGTTGAATGCTTGATTGTGTGCATTTGTAGTTTAGTTTGCAATTCATAGCTTGATAGATAAAGAAAATCAACGACAATTGTATTACCTAGCTATTAATACACCTTCCTACGAATAAATAGTTTCCACGAGAGCGAATTGAAAAAGAACTCGGATTGATAATTTAATGTGAAATTGTGTGTCACTTCACACGACCGTCACGTTTTTGGCGCCGTTGTCGGGGAATCTTTTAGTAGGTCTTGTGGAATTATTGAAAGTTGAAGTATGGTATGTTAGGTGTTTGAGGAAATGCTTGTGTGAATATTTTTACTAACATTGTTTTGTTTGTTATTTGTGTTTGTTTGTTTTTGTTGGATTGTTTACTTGTAATTGGTTTTGTGGATTTTTCCTAGGTAGTTTATGATCACTCAATCAAAGGCTAGAGAGCTTGAGGCAAGGAAACTTCAAGAAAGAAGAACAAATATTCAAATTGATTTTGAGATGTCTAACCATGGAGAAGACACGGTTAGGATAGAAGAGTTTGAAAGGCAACTCGAGTTGATGAAAGCTATGATCAATGAGAGGAATGGTCCGAGGAGACCATTACAAAATCTTTTTTGACCTCAAGGTGAACCATTAACGGGAGGTTTTCGGTTAGGAGTAAATGCCACGCAATTTGAGATAAAGCCACAGTTGGTCCAAATGATACAAAACAACTAATTTGGGGGGCACATAACCGAGGATCCAAATGTTCATATCTCTCAATTTTTGGAGATTACTGATACTATAAAGATCAACCAAGTGCCTCAAGACCAAATATGGCTATGGTTATTCTCATTCTCTTTGAGAGATAGTGCTAGAAATTGGTTCGAAGGCTTGGACAAATCAAATATTGTCACTTGGGAAGAGTTGAGAGAGAAGTTTCTATTCAAGTTTTTCCCACCAAGTTTGACTTTGAAGAGAAGGGCTGATATCACATCGTTTGGGCAAAGATATGATGAACCTCTATACGAGGCATGGGATAGGTTCCGAGAGCTTCTACGAAAATGCCCAAGACATGGACTTTCTCGGAGTCAACAGATTTGCCAATTCTATGGGGGATTAAACTATGAAACGAAAGTGATGTTAGATGCTTCATCGGGAGGAGAATTTCTTGATCTTGAAGAGGAAGAAGCTTGGAGGAAAATTGAGAAAATGGTTGAGAATAGTTTCCATTGGCCTAAGGAACGCAAGGACTATTGATCGGTTAAGTCGGTAAATGAGGCCAAGGAAAGTGAAGAATTCAAAGAGCAAATTGCGCTCATGCAAAAGAAGCTTGATGCATTGTCTACATCGGAAAATAGAAATGAGGATATGATGGTAGTTCGGCATGAAGAGTCGCATCCGGAGAGTTTGAATTTTGTGAATCAAAGAATGGGGTTCAGTGTTCGTCCCCAATACAATCCACAGGGGAACATGTACTATCATCCGTCCAACCGTTTTCACCCAAATTTTTCCTATGCTAATCCAAACAACGCTCTCAATCCTCCATTAAAAATTGAAGGGGGAAGTAGTACCCAAGGATATGCTGGGGGAAATAGTAGGTATGCAAATCAAGAACCAAGAAGAAATCCTAATGAGGAATTGGACAAGAGATTTGAAAAGTATGATGGCATGTTTGCCGAGATCCAACTTCAAATTTCCTCGATTGCAAAACAATTAAGTGGGAAGCACCAAGCTGGGAAGTTTCCGAGTGATACGGAAACGGTGCAAAAGAAGGGTTGTAATATGGTAGATGGAGAAAATAGAATGGAGGAAAATTTGGAAGTAATGACTCCTAAGTTGGAGATGGTCGAGGTGAAAGGAGAGTTGGAAGAAGAAATTGATGAAGGGAAGTTAGTTGAAGTCAAGCAAGTGGAAGCAAATGAGGATGTGAGAATCGGAGAGGTTAAGTTTTTTGAGTATGTCAAGAAGGGAGACATCGAGATGCCTCTACCGAAAGAAATAGAGAGAGTGCCTATGCTCGACAAACTTGTTGGTAAAGAAGAAGTATTTGAAGATGGTATTAGTGAGTTTGAAGAGAAGAACATTGCTAGTAAGAAAGAAGATCCCGGAGGTTTTGTAGTTGGATATAAGATTGGAGAGAAACATATTGAGAAGGCCTTGTGTGATTCCGGTGCAAGTGTCAACATTATGTCATGGGATTTGTTTAAGGAGTTGGAGGTTGGAAACTTAAAACCAACAAGTCAAATGCTTTAATTGGCTAACCAAGCTCTATTTTTCCCAAAAGGGGTAGTTGAAGATGTCCATGTCGAGGTGTTGACGTTTACCTTCCCGGGGGATTTCCTTGTTGTAGATATGAAGAACAAGGGGGGTATTCAACTTATTTTTGGAAGACCGTTCTTGCACACGGCCGATGCTCTTTTTGATATGAAGCACGGTGAACTCACGTTCCGTCGTTGTGGCAAGGAAGTGGTGTTTTCATTACCTCCGAAGAACATTGATGTTGGTGAAATTGAGAAGGTTGTAAACAAAAAGAGAATGAAGGATGTGTTGGAACCAAACTTGAAGAGTATGAATGAGGAAGAAAAAGTATGCAAGGATCCGGGGGATGAGGAAGTTCTCTATCAAGTTCGACTCAAGAAAGCTCGTGTGGATACGGATCCACCAAGGAGCGCTAGAAGGAAGCTTCGTTTCCCCGAAGAGTGCGTTGAGGTATGCCAAGGTATGAGTTTCGGTTCCGCACCTTTCAATCATGATTGAGATGAGGTATGATCGTCGAGCTTTCGACGTTAAACAAGCGCTTATTGGGAGGCAACCCAATCTCTTGAATTTTGTTCTTTTGCATAGTTGAATAATTGTTAGGTTTATGATTTTTGTGGAATAATATGTTTGTTATTTTGAAGGATTCTTAATTGCTGTGGTGCTACAATTTCGTGTGAAGAATGTGTGTATGAATGTTAGGAAAGGATGGAAGGCTACATGACTGAGAAGATGTTGGAAAAGGGGTGGAAAAATAGGCACGAGCAGGGAAGCTCGGTCGAGCGCTTGGTAGGCTCGGCCGAGCCATGCGATAGAGCGGTTGCTCGGTCGAGCGCGGGGCAGGCTCGCCCGAGCCTTGCAACAGACCCCTCGCTCGGCCGAGCTGCGCGCGGATTTAAAAGCTCGCTCGAGCAAATGCTCGACCCATTTGCATCCCGGTCAAAATTTTCATCTCAGAAATTTTTCCTATACCTTAGTACTTTGAAGTGTTCCTAATTCAACTGTGAAGTGCTATTATGGCTAATCATCCTGGAAGTGGTTTTCCTTTTCCCGCTATTTGCAGGCTTAACGGATTTGATGATGACGAGTACGCGCGGTTCATTGTACTCTTACAACGGCAAGTAGTGGGAACAACATACATGTGTTTAGTTACTTTGGAGGCATTGGATTTCAAGAAAGACATTTGGAATGTGCTTCAAGGCATTGGATGGGGGAAGTTACTTCATGGAATATGGCCGGCCTACATGAAGCTCACGAAGGAGTTCTTGTCAACGGTACGGGTAACATGGGACGCACGAGGTTCACCCGAGATGGTAAATTTCAAACTTTATGATCAAGACATTTTCATGAGTAGGCAAGCTATTGATGTGATTTTTGGGTGTCCGGTAGATGCACAATTTATATTTGAGGTGATAGATTCCCAAGACTTGTGGGAATCTATTTCTAGCATTGCACCATCAGAAAATTTTAATATTGCATATTGTAGGTCACACTTGATTAAGAATCCTATTATTCGTTATTTACATCTTATGATAGAGGGTTGGTCTTGTGGATATTATGGTACTGGTTGTGTTGGTTTGGCTGATTTCCAATTTCTGTTTGCATTACTGCATGGGAGGCCCTTTTCTATTGGGGGTGGTTGATGGAAAATTGGATCAACACAATTGGTGCTGATAATTCGGTTATTTGTGGTGGTGGATTACTATCTCCTATCTTTAAGGTATGTGGTGTTGATATGTCGGGAGTATTCGCTCTGGGGTTGAGTCTTAACACAACTACTCTGGTCAAAAAAGCTTTTCTGGTTCCGGAGAAATTGGGTGTCTGCTACTTTTACAAGTTTGGAGATTTTGGGATTGAATTGTCTAACCGTGCGTTGACAGAGATTGATGATTTGGGGGATCGGTCTAATTGGTTGATGAGTACTGAAGCTCGTCTGGACATGACGAGATTGGTGAGGTCTCGATGTGAGGAGGTGATTCCCATGCCATGCAGCCACTGTTGCCGTGATCAACCACCACAGGACCCAACAGACTAAAGGAAGTGCGAGCGCACCGGGTACCTTTTTACAAACTTAGTCTCACTTGACTAAGTTTGGGGGGAGTGGTCGGTATCTGGTGCTCTCTTCTGGTTCACTTCTCTTATCTCTATCCTTATCTTTAGTCTAGTTTAGATTTAGTTGTTGAATTTGAATAACATTGATCTTCGATATGGTTGTAATTCGATATTGATATACTCTTGTGAGGATGGATGTTGATTGATTTGCTTTTATTTCTATGGAATGTTTTGATGAATCATGGTGAGCTTGCATGTGTTTAATTCTTTCTATTTGGTTTTGGTATGTGGATGTATAATGGTATGGAATGAATGGTGGTGCTAGTGGATTAATGTGTTAATTTTTGTTGAAAGATTGGTTTGTGGTAAGATGGTGGACATGAGAGCTTTATTGGTTTTATTATGCTCAAATTGTTTGGTGGTGTTGTATTGTTGTTTAGTAGGTGCAAATAAGGAATGGAGAGCGGTGATCGTGCCTACCGATGGGTAACGCTTTCTATCATTTCTCTTACCATTTAGTTTCAATTGAATTATGTTGGCATGCAGAATGTTAGTTAAGTTGTTGTGTGCTTGTCGTGTGTGCATGATGAACCCAAATGCGAGTTGGAGATTTGAATCATGATCTACTTTGTAAGGCTAAAATTTGCTTCGACCAATGATAGGGCATAATCTAGTTGTTAAGGTGTGCTTAAATTAAACTTTTGAATTGCCGAGTTTTGTGCGAGGTTAATGCCTAGGACTTGACAAAAGCCGTGAGTTTTTTAGCCTTGATATTGTTATATTCTTTTTGATTGTGAGTGGCAAGTTTGAGAGCACAAAATCTAGAACTTGAATATATTCTCTATCTATTGGGCATGAGTTTGGTAACTAAAAAATGATCTTAGGCCATCAATTCTTAGTTCCTCCTTTCACTTTGGAAGTATAAGGTTGTTGATATCATAATTTTGCCGTTCATACCCTTGTTTCCCGTGATTGTGCTTAAATGGAGAATTTTCTTTGAAAATATTAGGACAAAACTTGGGGGGAATGAGCGTATGAGGGTGAATACGGAGATGAGAGTTGGGATGGGAATCGTTTGGAAATCCTTAAGTTGTGATTTGAGGCAATAAAAATATTGAGTGTAGGATTGATTTGAATCCTAGGAAAATGGGTACCAACAAAAATTTGGGTACTTAAAAAGAAAAAAAAAAGAAATGCACCATGAATTAAAAAAAAATGAGGGTGCTAGAAAAAGAAAATGAGAAAAGAAAGAAAAAAAAAAGAAAGGAAGAAATTTTTTTTATGAGAATTGTGATTGAAAAGCCTCAAGGTTAAATGTGGATTGAAGAGAATAAGTTTGGGGGTTTTGGGATTTCGAGAAGCTCATCACTTTAGCCCAAAACCACCTACCTTTTAGTAAGCCACGTTATAACCAAAAACAAAGACCTTTTTTATTTTAGGAGCCAACTCGTTGTAGTATAGTGGTGAGAATTGTTTCAAGCCTATGGAAATTGTGCTCGATATCTTGTGAATGAGTGGATTCATCAAACCCTAAACACGTAAGGGAGTGCTTTCATTTCTTTATCCAATATTGATGAGTGGTTTTAGTCGTTAGCATTAACCGTGTCACAAAGTTAGGTGATAATCTCGTTCGATAAGAGCATGCCAAGATGACTATGATGAGCTATGAGGTTGTTTGATGAGGTTTATTGATTGCTTTACTTTGTTTTGATTGAGGACAATCAAAGGTTCAAGTTTGGGGGATTATGATATGTGTGTAAAATGACCTATTTTTCGATGTGTGAGCGTGCATGTTTGTGGCCATTTTACCTTCATATCATATGTTTTTGTCGTTCTTTTGTCTTGTTTTTGTGTTTTCGTGTTTGAAATGATGTAGGATACATTTTGAGCATAATATAGCGTATTTTGGAGAGTTTTGGAGGAAAATCGTCCAAGTATGAAGTCCGAGGAGGCTAAGTTCGCCCGAGCGGTGTAA
Source organism: Plectranthus barbatus (assembly GCA_026898455.1). Lineage (NCBI taxonomy): Eukaryota > Viridiplantae > Streptophyta > Magnoliopsida > Lamiales > Lamiaceae > Plectranthus > Plectranthus barbatus. Next base: position 54,469 of record JAPKLW010001257.1, read on the forward strand.
AAAGAGGAGTTTTGGGAGCTTGGAGGAGTTGCCCGGCCGAGCGGTGTGCAGGCTCGGCCGAGCTGCCCGAAAGAGAGCTCGCTCGGCCGATCGGTGTGCAGGCTCGGCCGAGCCGTGGAACAGAGACCTCGCTCGGCCGAGCCAGGTCAGGCTTCCCATTTCCCCGCGGATCTTCTGGAGGCTCGGGCGAGCCAAATTCAGCTTGGGCGATCCGAGGCCCTGCTAGCTCGTCTATAAAAGGGGAAAAATCAATTAAATGAAAAACTTTTCCCCAATTGGAGAATAACCGTCACGAACTTCCATCTAGATTCATCTCTACACTTCCTTCCCCACTTGAATCAAGGAGAACCAAGGAACATTCCATCATCTTGGTGAAATTTGAAGAAGGAGAATAGGTGGATTGGATTCAACGAACGCAATCGTAGAAGATCAATTTTGACCTTGAAGGTTTGTAATGTCAATTCTTATTTCTCAACTTGTATTGCTTCTAATTCAAGGTATGATGAACTAAATTCCTAAGTGAGTGTTGTAATATGGATATTGAGATGGATTGAATCTACTATGCTTGTTTACTTTCCTATGGAGGCTTGATTTGCACTTGAGCTTGTTCATACCTATTAGATGTAGGTAATAGCCAATCTATAGGTAGTTGATGTGAACGTTGCAGCCAATACGTGGACGGAATCGTCGTGAAAAGTGCATAATCATATAGTTTTAGTTCTAATCCATGTGCGGGGCTTGGATTATAGGGCAATAATCGACGGTCGGTTGGGAGTGGCCTCGGAGTTAATAACGTAGCTGTTTGCAACTTCAAGAGTTATCTACCGCTAGTTTTCCGTAGCAAGTGACTAGTGAATATAAGAGTCGGTTGCTCAACTTCATAGGAATTAAAATCCGTTTACAACATAGCTTGATTTAATTTGGATCAATTGAAGTTTACAAACACTCACTTTCTTCTAAGATCGTCGGACTTGTTACTCTAATCTACCCAAACATTTGATAAAAGTAAGTGATTGGTAAAGTTTGCAAATTGTTGAATGCTTGATTGTGTGCATTTGTAGTTTAGTTTGCAATTCATAGCTTGATAGATAAATAAAATCAACGATAATTGTATTGCCTAGCTATTAATACACCTTCCTACGAGTAAATAGTTTCCACGAGAGCGAATTGAAAAAGAACTCGGATTGATAATTTAACGTGAAATTGTGTGTCACTTCACACGACCGTCAGGGGGATGGCTCAGGAACTACCTTTTGGAGTTGGGAGTGAATTCGAGCTTGCCGAGGAGCCTCACAATTTATTGTGATAACTCTGGTGCAGTGGCAAACTCAAAGGAACCGCGGTCTCACAGGGCAAGCAAACACATAGAGAGAAAGTGCCATATCATACGAGAAATTGTATCGAGAGGTGATGTGCTGATCAAGAAGATTGACACTAAGGACAACCTTGCTGATCCATTTACAAAGAGCTTGTCGTAGAAAGTTTACGAAAGACATATTTGTGAGCTGGGTCTGAGGTGGATGCCGACCACTAACAGTGGTTAATGAGATAGCAGGCTAGAAAGACGGACTGTGTACTCTGTAATAGCTAAGTTATGCTTTGAGTATAAGTGGGAGATTGATGGGTTTTGTATACTGAAAGCATTTATTATAATGAGTATACAACGGTTTATTTCTCCTAACTGTCAAACAATCTTACATGTATGTAACAATGATATCCTCTTATCTCACCTATAGGGATGATCATACGGCGTGTTGTAGATCGCAGAAGATAGTATGATCACTTGACCAAGTGAGACATAAACATGATCACAGTCGAGACAGCGTATGAGGATACGTCTGTCAGGATGGCTGCGACATTGTTGGAATAAGTAGTCTGTCTTGGTTACTTGACATGCTGGTACGCAAGGGTGCCGTATTGATGGACCGCAGTGAGATGTATTCGACTGTCTGACATCAACGAATACAAGATCTCGTTATTGATTGAGTCCAAACCCTAACGAAGGTTCAGGGGTTTGCACGGGTTGACTATTGCTTTGACTTGCCATGGTGGAGAGCCTGAGTAACGTGCTCGTATATCTGCATCTTGGGTAACAGCAGTTCGTGTAGTACCTCCTGAGACTGGGTTTAGGTAACCATATCCGAGTAATAGGATGGGGACATTCCCTGAGGAGCTCAATAACATTCATCGTGCCAAAGTCCTGCAGGCTGATTAAGTTCAGGCACGAGTGATAAGGATTGCCTTCCTTACTCGCAGGGTACAAGCAGAATGTGCTTATCATCAAGGAAGCTAGTAGGGTCGACATTGCCTTCTAATGATGTGACCAACAATTCATTGTAATCCGAGCATTGGCCTAACAAACGAGGGAAGAAAGAAATCCTCCCTACAGACATAGCTGGCCTTTCTCCTGCTAACTTGCTTGTGCGATGATGGCGCAGAAGCATCCTTGTCATGGCGATTCCTCCTTGGGGCCGACAGAGGGCCAACCTCGATGAAGAAGCATACCGCCGACCCGCAACATTAGACCTCAAGTTTGCATCCCTCAAATTCTACCGAGACAGGAGTCGGGTGCTCTTCCTCACTGCGCTACCACCCTCTCCTCCTCCGTAGAAGGAGGAGGGGAGGAGGAAGAAAAAAGAAGGAAGACACCTTCTCGCACGACTCTGGAGGTCGGTCAAGTCCGCAAGACACAACACACAAAGTAGTTAAAATTAAGTACAAGCTCATCATGCAATATCAATATATAAGTTCAGCAGCAACCATGTGAAAGTGTGTGTTTCTGACTCTGTACAACTGCACACATCTAAGTAATATAGGAATAAGCATTCCTAAGAGATCGTCTCCACAAGGAGTTCGTGTGAGCTATAGTTGGTCATTCAAATGACAAATAAGGTTTTAAACTCACGCCACACTTAAAACTATAGAGAGCATAACATAAATGAACTTAGCATAAATATAAATGACTTAAATTGACTCCGACCATGGGAATATAAAAAACAGAGTAAACAACAAGATCACTAAAATGGGTAATAAACAGATATATAGAGATGCTTAGGCTGCATATCCACTTATGCTAATGAAAATGATGTTATCGCATGAATGGTAATCTAAATCAGGGCTGTCAACCCCAACAATAATAAGTAAATCTATCGATCTTACTTCATATAACAAGAATAAATTACTGATGCATATGTCTATGCCAAAAGCAAAGTATTCGAGTCCTGTTCCAACATGGGTTGCTAGACAGACACCCGCTTCAGCATATGTCTATGTTTTTGCTCATGCTCTGGTCCGAGTCTTTCACCTAGCTGACTCTCTCAAGCCCAACTAAGAAGATATCTACACGTTATCTCTCGATCTCAATGTAAATAAATGAACCCACTCGACCAAACACCAACATAAATCAACGTTCAATAGATAAATAAAGTACGGTACAACATAAGTTTCAAGGCAACCTAAGGTAACAAATTTAGCTCATGATAAAGATAACAAAAACAACAGCAAAATAAACATCAAATCTAAAACCCGTTTGTCTGATCTGAACTCAAGAGAAGATTTGACACTAAAACTCTAATATTTCCACGCTTCCGATGCTAAATTTGTCCTGTCGTATTGCATCGGTTGATAGCCTAGCTCTGGCGACCTCTTTCTTCCCCAGCAAGATAGGTTCTCTCTCTCTCTAACAAGAACTGTGGTGAAAAATGAGTGAGCTCCCTTCAAAATGTGAATTCCATAGCCTTTTATACTTTGGGTCAACTCGGGCTTTGGGTCAGCTTTTGAGATAAATTAGCCTCTTTCACGTGTTATGCTGACTCTCTCGCACCCATGTTTCTATGTCATCCTGCCACTGCGGCTCCACTTCAGGATGGTTAACTAGTCTACCATAGACTCAACACATGGTCCCCCATCTTCAGGCCTTGCCAGATGTGCATTTCAACTTTCCACTAGCTTATTTATTAACTTTTCAATGTCCGATCTGGATGCTGGTCCCCTCAGTGTGCTGGCGCTCATCCATCAACGTGGGATCCACATCAACCACTTTAGAATTGATCGCCAGATCATCAACATCATCTTTGCACAACACAACCTTTAGCATGGAACATTCTATACCTACAACATATCTTTCAACACAAAATACAAACAAGCACGCATATGGTTGCTCATTTGAGACATTATTGAAAAGCACTAAAAAAGACACTTAAACAATAAACTAAGAACATGAAAGCACACATTAATCCCTCAAAGCACTAGAGATTTGATACAAATATAACTCATTTTCACGAGTTATCTGCCTGCAAGTTCATGGTATACACCGAAAGGCTCATCAAGTCTCTCAACTCCGCTAATAAGGGGGCAAGCCAATCGTGGAAGGAGCTCGCTGCGGAGCGAGAGAAGAGGTCTGACCTCTCCAATAAACTGGCCTTGGTTGTGACTGAGCTGAAGGAGTCCAAGCTGGAAGTCATCTTCCTCCTAACCAAGTATGATAAATTAAAGAAGGAAAGGGTGGAGCTTTCAAATTGTTGCAAGGTCCTTGATGGCAAGCTTCAATGTGCTATGAGCAAGTTCAATGCCGATCGAGAGAAGAAGGAAAAGGAGTTGGAATCTTATAAGGATCGGTTGAACGAGCAGTAGACTCAGGAGGCCGAGTTCGAGGCCCTGAGGTTGGGGGTTGGGGTTGACTTGAACAAGGTTATAGCCTACCCCTCATTCAAGCCGATCTTTGACTTGCTTGTGCAGAGGGTCACCAATACTATCTATGCAACAGTCTCTCGTCGGGTCCCCAACTTCGACCTTGTGCACATTACTCGACCCCCAACTCCTCTATGGGTCGACATCGATGAGACCTTGGTGCAGAGCACCAAGCAGGAAAAGGTTGAGCAGAAGGCAGAGGAGATCGAGGAACCCGAGAAGGATGCTGACGAGGAGAAGACTAAAGAGCAGGATGAGCAGTGGGTAGAGGATATGCTAATCAAGTTGTTGGCATATTCAAAAAGGTCTGCTTAAGAAATATGCTAATTAATTAGTTTTCAAAGTCATAACTGAATGAGTAATCGTCAATTTGACTACTTCACATCTAAGACTTCTGTCAAGTACTATATCCAACATTTAATTATGTTAGATTAACATTCCAATAAAAAAACATAAAGCTCATAATTAAATAATTTTATAAAAAATTTCATTTAATATGTACCACATTGACTGGAGATATTAGTTTGGGCATACTTTATAGTAGTGAGACATCCATCTCCTTTAATAGCTTGGTTATTTGTGATTTAATATATAAATAGTTCCACGATGTTCGTGTGTTTTAAATGTGTCCCACATTGACTATAGATGATGCTATGAGCCACCTTATAATGGTGAGACAACCATCTCTTTTAAAAGTCAGTTTTCTATGGAAGAATTAGAGCTTAACACTTAAGTTAGCAATTCATGAATGTCGGGTCATTATCGTGTCGATACGACAGTGACACAATCTGTTAAGAATATGCTCGACACGAGCACAATACGATCCGTTAAACACTAAACACTAACACAATATTAGCCTATTAAGAACCTAATTCGATAACACGATATTGACTTGTTATGAACGGATCCGATAACATGACGAAATGTGTTTAGTAAGGTTAATAAATGATAAAGGAGTAATAATAACAATCAAACAAAAAATATTATTTATTAATTTTTTAGTGCACAATTCAAAAACCATATGTATCAGGTAACATGATCCGATACAAAATCTTGTATCCTTAACGGATTGACACGATAACAACACAAATCCACGAAGGCTCAACATTAACCTATGATTATTTTGCAAATTCATGTCATATAAAAAAATTGTCAGCTTTACTAACACTCTTAACTAAAACAAATGCTAATTATTTTCTTGCTAGATTATCATCCACAGGATGCTCGAATTGAAAACATGATGCCTTGTTTTATAATATCATGATATAATTAACAAAATTTTATATATTTGTAGCAATGTTTTAGAATATATTTAAGTTTTATTCATTAATATGATATATTGACACATTATAATATAAATTATTTTTTATATTATAGGTTCAATTATATTTGTAAATCTAATAAAAATAAAAGAAGTAGATCAAACACAAAACCATAAAAAATAGAAGTTAAATTTAAAATCTATCCCATAAAAAAAATTATATTCCTATTATTTAAAAATAGTAAATATAATGCATTAATAAAATAAAATATTTTAAAAGAAAAAGTAACAAACATAATTTTATTAGATGCTTTTTCTAAATAAAAATGACTTCTACGTTACAGAATAAGAAATAATAAATAAATAAAATTGATGTGATTTTTTATTTGAGTGAGAATAGTAAAATAAGTGGGAACAATTATAGTAAGAGTTTTTTTTAACAGTTATAGCAGCATTCTTTTTTATCCATAATATACTTAAATATTAAATTAATTTGGCAATTAATTGTTCGGTAATTCATACAAATTTGATAATTATGATTATAATTACTGAATTCGGTCGTTTTAATGAGATTAGTATAGATTATATAAATTTGTATTATTATAATTATAATTACGGTATTTATATAATTTCCGAATTATGACGATAATTATATACAAAATTCATAAAATTATAGTCGTAATAATTATTTATATACAAGATTTGGAGAATTATAATATCGAATCACTATAAATCATTTACATATAATTATACCTATAATATGAATTTTTATAATAATATATGAAAATTTTGGGTTTTTATGATCTCATTTTTATATAATAAAATATAAATATATGAAAATCTTGAATTAAACTAAAATGAAGAAACACACTCACATGCCACGACGGACATAAATACTTTTGTGCAAAAGACGGGTGAAATGGTAGTTATAGTTATATTAAATTCATTGTTTTAGCATTTAGTAGATAAATCCGATTATCCTTTTTAAGAGAATTTAAAGTGAAATGAATATAAGATTTTATGATTTGTAGCATAATTATGAGACAATTCAGCCCATCATAATTACGTGAAGTGTAATTAAGAGGTCAAGTTTGAGTCGCCCTCACTAATTAATTACGATTTAAATGTCTTACCTTTTCCCAACCTACGAATCTCATCTTCTTCACTTATCTCTATATTATGTCACCTAATAATTAATTAATCAACCAATTTAGCAAATAATTTCAAAATCTACGAGGTTGATCGAAAAGAAAAAGCGGCCCCGCTTTTTGTACGCCAGGGTGCGCACGATACGTCAGGCTGCAGCTAAGTTGCTCATGCTCCCCTTCCACCGAGACAGAGGACCATGCAGTGGAGCCGCCCACGGCGCATGTTAGCAACGCTGGCATTAAATTTGAGATTTTAAACAGCCACCACATACAATATGATTATATCAAAACAGAACTAAAAAACAGAGAATGCCACCTAATTTCCCCTCCATTTTCTCCAGCTATTGAACTCTATTGCTTAGGGTTTTCCAACAATCTGTCTCCTCTGATTCTTCTCCTAATAAACTGTTGTTTTGTCACAATTTCTCCGAAGATAGCTCGTCAATTTGAATTTTTCTTTGTCTGAGTCATTTCTTGAATTAGGGTTTTCAGGCCCTTGTGTTTCAGTTCTGAAAATTGTGTAACATGTCTGAGGAGAATGAGGGTATCTCCGCATTGGATTCAAGATTCAACCTTTGGTTGAGTTTTGCTTCTCTTGTTTGATTCATCATTTCGTGTGGGGCCGAAGTTTGTAAATAAAGGAAAATGCCGGGGCAAAAATCTAAATCTGAGAAAGGCGATGTGGAGAAGCAGCTGCGGAGAGATCCATATGAAGTCTTGGGAGTGAGCAGAAATTCTACAGATCAGGAAATTAAGAGTGCCTACCGGAAGCTGGCTTTGAAGTACGTTCAAATTGCTTTCTTATTGTCGTTATATAATGTTGAAACCTAACTGCAAAATCTTGACGCAGTCTTCTCTCCTCTCCCGCTTTCCGTTTTTAAGTTATAAAATGAATGTCAGTTATTTTAGAACTACTAGTTAATATATCATTGAAAATATTTTTCCATTGCCTAACTTCCAATAGTAGCTTATAAAATGTGGTTTGAAAATGAATATTTGAGAATATAATATTTATTACTTTATTTTGCTTATATTTCTATTGAGGAGAATGATAATTTTAAGTAGCATGCTGTTTGTAGACTTATTATAGCAGGCATAATCTGATGTTCATTGTTTTCGTTCCTGCTTTTGTTTCCGAAGTAGAATAATTACTTTCACAGTAAGCATATGTGCAAGCACCAAAGCAGGGTCAGGATTTCTTCATTTACTAGTTTTGGATTGATGTATGATGTTCCTTTTATACAGTAAGCCGAACCGAGAAATGGCTGTGAAAGTTAGCTTTTCGCTGCCAAAACATTCAGAAGTAGTAATATTATTGGAAAAAAAGAATTGAAGTAAGCATCAGTGCTAGCAGCTTGGCAGACTGGGGATTCTTTGGTCTACTGGTTTTGGCTTCACTTATGATGTTTCCTTTATCGACAACAAGATAGTACCAGGAAGCATCTAAGAAGACTAGTTTTTACACTGCCATAGCATTCAGCCAACTATTAAAATGATGAACTGCCCTGTTCCCATCCTGCTATCCATGACTGTGTTATGTGGAGAACCCTGTATTAATCCATTAATCCACTTTTCTGTTTCACGAGCTTGCATTTTGTCTGGCTCTTTCTGAGATAGATGGGTCAAAAGTTTGTTTGGTTTGTTTAAAATGTAGGTACCATCCAGACAAAAATGCAAATGATGTTAAGGCTGCGGATATGTTCAAAGAGGTCACTTTCTCATATAATATTTTGTCCGATCCAGATAAAAGGCGGCAGTATGACACGTCAGGTTTTGATGTTAGTGAACCCAGATTAATTATTTAAATCAAGATTTTATTCAATTTTTTGTATTGTCTTCAAGTTGACTGTCTACTCTTTTCCAAGGCTGTTGAATCCGAAAACCAAGAACTGGAACTGGATCTTTCAAGTTTAGGAACTGTCAATACTATGTTTGCTGCAATATTTAGGTTGGTTGGTTCTTATAATAAGTTAATTTATCATGTTTTCCATATTACTTACGTGCTCAAGGATTATATGCAAGATTTAAGAGAAATACCTTTACTTCACTCTGTCAATCAGTAAGCTTGGAGTCCCTATTAAGACTACTGTATCAGCCACTGTTTTGGAGGAAGCTCTGAATGGTGTGGTAACAATTCGTCCGCTGCAACTGGGACAACCTCTGTGTAGGAAGGTACAAACGGGTGCTTTTTGTTTCTATTGAGCAATAAATTGTCTTGCTTTTTTCCATGAAGCCTAATATATTTCTCTATTTTTTAACAGGTTGAAAAGCAAAGTGCTCACTTTTATTCTGTTACCATAACTGAAAAAGAAGCTCAGGCAGGAGTTGTCTGCAGAGTTAATTCATCAGATAAGAGCAAGTTTAAGGTAGTTATGTTATGGTAGTTTTTCCAATATTCTTCATCGTTTCAAATGTTTTTATAGTAGTGCGGCTGGTTCTTTTAATGAAGTTTATTATGTTAACTTATATAGTAAACTAGCATATGTGGGGAGTTTTTTTATGTATCAATCAGCAGAGTAGCACACTCACACACATGCAAGTATAACAAGCTAAACTAGTAGAGAATAATCATATACAATCATACTATACATACATTTCTATTTCTATCAGTTTGTTACAAATATAATCTACCCTTCCTCCATTGAGAGTGTTAAGAAAGGTGTCTCCCAATTGATCTTCAGTTTGAATGTAACCTGCGGAAGTCATCCTGCATTGAATTCACTCACGCACAAAGTGACAGTCAATCTCAATGTGCTTGGTTCGTTTATAAAAGACTAGATTAGTAGCAAAGTGACGTGCAACTTGATTCTCACACCATATCTTGGCTGGTATTGAAACCTTCAAATTAGTTCATTTAGAAACTCTTGTACCCATAGTATCTCACATTTATTTTGGCCTAGATCTATGTTCAAAACTCAACACTTGTACTTGAAACCTCTTTTTTTTGTTTCTTTCTTAGCCATGAAATTAAATTAATATCAAGAAGTAGATCATTGATCTTCCTTTGAACTTGCCCTATCAACATGTGAGAAACATTGAAGTTTATAATGACCATAATCATTATACAAAGTCTACATCCAGGTACGCCTTTCAAATCACATTCGATTTGCCCCACTGCCTTCCAATGATCAACAATCGGTGATGGCATATACTGACTTACTACACTTACTAGAAACATTATATGAGTAGGTGTCACCCTAACATAATTCTATGTTCCCGCTAACCTCATATACCTCTCAGCATCATCAAACAATATACCATTTCTTGCAAGTTCGGATTCTCTCAAACTCTCAAATCCTAATTTCAAAAAACCCTATGATCGTGTGGGTTGATACCTTGGTAAATGATATATGTGGGGGATTTTCTATGTATTAATTCTCAGAGTAGCTCACATATCTATGCAAGTATAACAAGCTAAACTATGGAGGAGAATAATCCTATACAATCATCCATATATGCATTTTTCTAACAAATAGCTCCAGAGATAGAACTTTGGGATATCCTTTTTGAGGGCATTCTTTCATGTCTGTGAAATAGGTTTACACGAAAGTCTTGAATAAACTAATATTATGAGTTGATAAATAATGTAATGTGTAGCCAGTCCTCCCACCCTTTTCACTGTGAAAGATTGTGGGCAATATTTGGGGAAAACTTTTAGAGTACTGTTTTAAGATGTTTGCATAGTTATTAAAGCTATTGTATGTGTTAACATATGTACACGTACACCTATTCATGTAGTACAAAATTTAATCCTTCAACATTATGTTGTCAATGTGTTATTACTCTCCAGGTCTTTACAATCTATTTATTTATTTATTATTATTATTATTATTATTATTATTATTATTATTATTATTATTTGCATTATGATAATGCTCTGCACATTTAACTAATTCATATTGGTTTGTGCAGCTGTTGTACTTCGATCAGGATGACAATGGTGGATTAAGCCTTGCCTTACAGGTTTATTAATCTTTATATATAACTCATGAATCAGTAGAACTTAAACCGTGCGTGTCGGAATTACATTATTTATTTCCAATTCGCTTTTTGACATAATATGACTTTGATGCTTGGCCACTACTGTCCAGATAAAAGTCTGTCATTTAGTTCTATTGTTATAATGATGAAATAGTACTATGATGAATTCCCAGCAATTAATTCTTATGGTTACGTATTTTTTTTTCCATGGATGGGTTTTTAACTGGAAATTATGCTCAGAATCTCAGTTTCCTCGGGACCATGTGAGACTCAAATAATGACTTTTGCTAATCATTGGTTTAAATGGTACTAAACTTGTGATTTTCATCAATTTAGGACTTGGTGTTTGCTTTATAACTTCTATCACTATGGATCATGTGTTTATATGACTTATTTGTAGCTAATATGTTTGGCACGTTTTGTTTGTAGGAGGATAGTTCAAAAGCAGGAAAGGTTACCTCTGCTGGGATGTATTTCCTTGGGTTTCCTGTTTATCGGATGGACCCAGCTCATAACTCGGTAAGTAAATGCCCATCCAACACTTCCCATTCCTGATTCATTCATTCGTTTGTGTACTGCGGATTTCAACTTCAATACTACCTACATCATACATCAGATAACTGCTGTAAAAGACCCAGATGCTGCTTTCTTTAGAAAATTAGATGGATTTCAGCCATTTGAAATAACTGAGCTCAAAGCTGGCAACCATTATTTTGCAGTTTATGGTATGACATCCTCTGCAATTTGTTTCTATATTTATATATATTAATCAAAATAGGTCAACTCATTACTGCATTTTCTGTTGGGCCATTCAAATCATCTGCAGGTGATAATTTTTTCAAAAGTGTAAGCTACACTATAGAAGTTCTCTGTGCTGCGGCTTTTCCAGAAGAGAAGGAGGATCTTAGATCTGTCGAAGCTCAAATTTTGTCGAAAAGAGTGGAGCTTTCCAAGTTCGAAACTGAATATAGAGAGGTCTGCAGTTTAACATAAATCATTACCCATCTACTAATTTGCATGGAAACTTACTTGTGTATGGATTGCTGACAGGTTCTCGCTCAATTCACCGAGATGACAAGTAGATATGCCCAAGAAATGCAAGCTGTAAGTAATGTCTTAGAAAAACCACTACTGATTGTAATGAAATCATTGGTTAAGCTGATAAGTTGTGGTGTGCAGATTGATGAGTTTCTAAAACAAAGGAATGAATTACATGCTTCTTATACCACTACTCCTCAAATGAAACGTAGCAGTAGCAGTCGAAGCAAGAACAAAGCGGCAGTCAAGGAAGGTGAAGAGGGCAGCCAAGGGAAGGACAAAAAGCAGTCGAGAGAGAGATCAAAGAAGAAGAGATGGTACAATCTTCACCTGAAGGGGGACAAAAAGAAGCCTTGTGGGATGGATTGAGATTGGGTCGACCGACCGACGACCTTCACTGTAATGTTGCTTCTGGCTCGTCTATTTTTCTTTTTCTTAGTTGTATGGTGAAGATTCTCGTGTATTATAAATTGATCCTCTCATTCATTGAATCATTACATCAAATCTTGAGGTTCTAGTGGTTATTGCTATTGCTATTTCTATTTCCTGCTCTCTGTTTTACTCCGATGTAAAAATTGTCTATTTGCCTCGCTGATCATAGAATTTTATGATTTGTCACGCTGAAATATACTGTCTTATTTATTTTGACACTAATTTACATATAGAACACTTCAAAAAAGGCTATTTTTCTATTACATCATTGGACCGGTCACCTAAACTAGATGGTTCTCCATGTGAGGGTAAATTTCATACAATTTTGTGGTGTTACAATTATTTATTAACATATTAATTTCGTTGTTACATAAATAAACGTACCCTGTAAAAATCCAAATCGCAACAATCAAAAGGCAAATGAAACAACTTATTTTCATTTACTTTTTCTTGTTTTTTTAATTTTTTTAATTTTTGATTTTGTTTGTGTTCCAAAAAAATAATACTCAAAACAATGATATACTTACAATAAGTTAGTTTTGAAAAATAAAATGAATTAATTAGTTTTTCATTGAATTTGGGGTGTCACACCTCTTCCTCACCTCTCCCTTGTTCCCAGTCTTGACATCAAGAACACTGACTTTCTCCATAGCCGCCGCAAAAGCTATGAAAAACTTTTTCTGATCCCTCGCATACAAATCCACGTACGGCTTCGTTCGTGGGTCCGACGCCATGATCTGATCGCTCGACAGCAACCCCAACCCATTCTGCAGATTCACATAATACGTGTTGTCGAATTTCCCCGGCGACATGGGGTCGTTGAACGCCGCTATCGTCGGATCCCTCTTGGAGTTGGCGCACAGTCTCTTCAGCTTCTCCACGTATTGGGGGTTCATGGAGGGATCGTGATCCTCGGTCTTGTTGAAATTGTAGATTCTGTAGGCGAATTCCGAGCAGTGGGAGAATCCGATGGTGTGAGCGCCGACCAGCGCCACCATCTCCTGCACGTTGAACCCCTTCCCGGCGAAGATGTCGATGATCTGCGTCAGCGACATGTTGGCGCGTGCGATGTGCCCTTCGACGTTGCTGGCGCGTGACTCCAGCCCGTCTTTCCGGCCGAGGGGGAGGCGGTAGAAGGGGCCGCCGACGATGGTGACGAGGTCGCGGGCGGCCTCCGCGAGGATGTCGGAGCAGGACACAACGCCGGGGCAGTCAAGCTCGAGCCGGGTCTTGGCGCGGGTGATGACGTCGAAGGCGTCCCCGGGGAGGGAGTGGTTGATGTCGTTGTCGCGCTCGGTGGTGCTCGATTGGGAGGAGGTGATGAGGAGGGAGGCGTCGCAGCCGTCCACTACGCAGTCGTGGAAGAAGAGACGGAGGATGCCGGCGGCGGTGCTGGGGACGGCGAGCTGCTTGGTCGTGACGACTTCTTGGACTGTTTTGGCGAAGCTAGGACAGGTTTTGGCGTAGTAGTCGGGGCTGAGGTTTGATTCGGCGGGACAATGAAGTGGGAAGAGGAGGAGGAGGAGGAAGAGCGGCATGAGGAGGGCGGACGACGACATTGTCATGTTACGTTGTGGAGATGGCGGCGGCGGTGGTGGTGGAGAGATGAGAGAAATGGTGGTTAATAATTTTCAATTTTAATGATGTTTTTGCATGGGAGGATAAGAAAGAAAAAAAAAGAAGAAGGAAACAATGGAAGTGAGTCATTGAAGGGAAACAATTGTGTTATCAGTTTGCATTCAATCATAGGAATGATTATTGGCCATCCCATTTTCTCGCCTTTCACACCTCTATTTTCTTTGCACCAATTTTTTTAGAGGAAAATTATGAATTATATCAGTAACTTTGAAGTCTAATCCAATTTATTTTTGTTATAAAATTATATCCTAGTATTTGATAAATTAGGAAAACTTACCCTAATTTATATATTTATTAGTTAAAACTACTTTAGATAGTTAATGAGATTAAATATATGTTGAGTTACACATTATAAAAACACAAATTATGATTATGAGTTTATCAATTTAAAAAGTGTGGGAATCACAACATTTTTAATCCCATTAATCACTTAAGATATTTTTAATTAATAAAAGTAAATATTAGAGTAAAATCTCATAATATGGATAAGTTGGGTGTTAAATTTGGATCATCTTACCCATATCTTTTACTTATTCGGCTGCATGCATGCGTGATATTCATAGATACGCCTCTGCATATTTTTCTCCAACCATAGCCTAAATATCTAGGGTTTTGTTAGTTGCTGTTATTCATTTTTCGTGGCATCACATCTTGTATCTATTGAGAGTCGCTGTATTCTGCAAACACATATATGAAAATAATGCTGCATTCCCAAATTGTATCATGGTACCAGAGCAGTGTTCTTTCCTTTAAATTCTAAGCTTCCGCACGTTCCTTACCCGTCGCCATGGCCGACAAGCACGACATCACTAACGATGTCAGTTCGCCCTACTACATAAGCCCGTCGGACAATCCGAGTCATGTCTACGTTACCGATGTACTCAACGACGGCAATTATGGTGATTGGCTTGAAGAGATGGGAAATTGTTTGCTGGCAAAGAATAAATATGGGTTTGTCGATGGTTCAATACCGATACCGGAAGATAAGAGCGCAAATCTCTTACCCTGGAAACGGTGCAACGCCATGGTGAAAGGGTGGTTGATTGTCGCCATGGACAAGGAAATCAGAAACAGTGTAAAGCATACCAAGACGGCAGCCGAAATCTGGAAAGATCTAGGCGAAAGATTCGGGAAGGAGAGCGCGCCCAAGGCATACGAGTTGAAGAGGACGCTCACCATTACCCTATAAGAAAAGCTATCAGTCTCGGCATACTACACCAAGTTGAAGGCGATTTGGGATGAAATGGATGCTGTCTCAAGCCACCCAAAGTGCACGTGTGGCTTATGTACGTGCAACATGGCAAAGCTTGTCACAGAAAAGGTGGAAAGGGAACGTATCTATGAGTTCCTCATGGGACTCGAGGACACATTCAATACTATAAGGAGCCAAGTCCTCAGCATGACGCCGTTACCCAGTCTAGGTGTCGCATATCACCTTGTTGCCGAAGACGAAAGGCAGCGATCCATCACGAACTCTAGGACCCCCACGATCGACGGGGCTGCTTTCCAAGTCCAGAGGCACGTCGGAAACGCAGATCGCCGCGAAGGAATGAAAGATAAAACCCCACCGCAGTGTGGAAGCTGTGGAAAACTGTGGCATACCATCGAAACCTGTTATGAGATAGTTGGCTATCCAGAAAGCAGAAGAACAAAGGGCAAGAAGGATGGGAAAAAGTACACAAAGGGCTCACCGCAGCCGTATAGAGCAGCTCACATTGAGACCGCACCAAGTCACGAAGCAGGGACGATGCAGAATTTCACCATGGAACAGCTCACTCAAATCAGGGATTTCTTGAATAACGATGGAGCAGGGACCACGTCCAAACCATCCGTTAACATGGCTGGTGAGTGTATTTTTACCTCTTCTTGGATCATAGACACAGGGGCTACTGAACACATTTGTTGTGATGAAGTGTTATTTGAGAATCTGGATAGGAGGTCTGATAGTGTACCGGTTAAAGTTCCAAATAGAGAGTTAGCGAAAGTAGTTGGAATTGGTAACGTCAATTTGCCAAATGGTCTGGTGCTGCGAAATGTCTTGTGTGTTCCCAGTTTCCAGTGTAACCTCATCTCGGCAAGCAGGCTTTCGAAGGACTTGAATTGTAGGCTAATTTTTTACACTAATCATTGTGACATACAGGACTTAGCATCCAGGAACCGGATTGGGGTGGCTAGACAACAAAGAGGGTTGTATCACTTGGAGCCAGTCGACGATGCTAGGTGCGCCTTCGGTGTTGCAATCGATGGAGAGACATGGCATAGGCGACTCGGACATGCCTCAAGGGTGAAGCTCCAGGGAATTTGTGAAATGTCCGACATTGTTTGTGATTCTTGTATTCGAGCGAAGCAAACTAGATTACCTTTTCATTCCAGTACAATTAAAACCAACGATTGTTTTGAGTTGATTCACTGTGACATTTGGGGTGGCTATAAGACTCCATCTTTTTCTGGTGCTTATTATTTTCTCACGATAGTTGATGACTTTAGTAGGGGTTTGTGGATTTATCTCATGAAGTTCAAGTCAGAAGCCGGCAAGTACATTAAGTTGTTTTGCAACATGGTAAAAACACAATTTGGGAAGCAAGTAAAGCGGATTCGAACCGATAACAGGGGAGAGTTTTCATCCACAGAAATGACAAATTATTATATGGAAAATGGAATCATTTTGGAAACATCTTGTGTTTACACACCGCAGCAGAATGGGGTAGTTGAACGAAGACACAGATATATACTAGAGATCGCTAGAGCATTGAGATTTCAAGCCAACTTACCCATCGATTTTTGGGGAGAATGTGTCTTAACAGCAGCGTACATCATCAACCGTCTTCCTTCGAAAATCTTGCACGGCAAGACGCCATATGAGGTTATTTTTGGGAAGGCACCGGAGTACAATCATCTACGGGTATTTGGATGCATGGTTTACAGCAGAAGTACAGATATGGTTCATGATAAACTCGCGGAGAGAAGCAGGGCCTGCATATTCGTCGGTTATCCCTTTGGGCAGAAGGGATATAAGGTTTTTGATATGAGCAACAATAAAATCTTTGTATCACGCGATGTGAAGTTCATGGAGGACGTATTTCCCTACACGTCGAGCAGCTGCATCATGGACGCGAACAATACTGAAACATTCGCGCATCATGATAACGACGAGTTCATGCAGGAGTCACAGCCGACGAATGAAAGTGATGGCAGTAACCCGAGTGAGAGTCTCACTATTCCAGGAAACACACGGGTAAGCGAGAGAGTCAGACGGTTGCCAGCCCATCTGAAAGATTATGAGGTAGAATTACCTGGAGTTTCGTCAGATCATCACACTAATAATGAGCATGGCGAGAGCTCAACTGCTCACCCCATCGCAAACTACGTGGATTATGGGAGATTCTCTGACGCCCATAGATGTTATCTTGCAGCGCTGGATGCAAAGGCTGAGCCGATGTGTTTCACTCAGGCAGCAAAATCGCATGAGTGGCGAGTGGCAATGAGAAAGGAGATTGAGGCACTGGAATGCAATAGTACATGGGAACTGGTCGAACTACCGGACGGGAAGAAGGCAGTTGATTCAAAGTGGGTCTACAAAATAAAATATAAGCCGACAGGGGAGATAGAAAGATACAAGGCGCATCTCGTGGCAAAGGGGTTTACTCAAGTGCCAGGGGTCGACTTCCACGAGACATTCGCTCCGGTCGCCAAGCTTGTTACCATGAGATGCCTTCTCACCGTTGGAGTAAAAAGAAATTGGATCATTCATCAGTTGGATGTGAACAACGCCTTTCTGCACGGGGATTTAGAAGAAGATGTTTACATGAAGATTCCCCAAGGCTATGCGAAGGGGAACGAGAATCGTGTTTGCAAGTTGCGGAAATCTCTGTATGGATTACGTCAAGACTCCCGGAATCGGTATCACAAGTTCACTGGAACTCTCCTGCGCATTGGATTCCGACAATCGAACGCAGACCATTCCTTGTTCATCTTTGCAAAGGATCGCTCCTTCGTCGTTGCGCTCATCTATGTGGATGATGTTATTCTTGCTGGAAATGATGAAGATAAAATACAAGAAGTTAAGCACGTACTTGATAGCGAGTTCAGTATTAAGGATTTGGGACCATTGAAATACTTCCTGGGCATAGAAGTCGCACGATCTAACAGTGGAATGGTGCTTACACAACGAAAGTATTCACTGGATATATTGAAAGATTGCGGGATGGAGGGCTGCAGACCGAGCTGCATACCCATGGAGCAAAACCTGAAATTGGACGATGATGAAGACAGCCCCCTTGTCGATGCACACGTCTATCGACAACTAGTTGGGAGATTACTCTACTTAACGGTCACGAGGCCAGATATTCAGTATGTGACGAATATTCTTAGTCAGTTTCTATCCAAACCGCGGCAGATTCATCACGAGGCCGCCCTGCGAGTTGTTCGATACATTAAGGGTACCGCTGGACAAGGGATTCTTCTCCCTTCGGATGCGAACCTTGATCTCATTGCGTACTGTGATTCGGATTGGGGAGGATGCCCTTTGACACGCCGATCCCGCAGCGGGTACGTCATTCAACTTGGGGGGGCACCTGTGTCATGGCGAACAAAGAAGCAGACCGTGGTTTCTCGTTCGTCGGCTGAGGCAGAATACCGAGCCATGGCTAGCACAGTTAGTGAAATAGTGTGGTTGCGGTGGTTGCTCACTGATTTAGGCGTCCAACAAGAGACACCCACAAAAGTTTACAGCGACAATCAAGCTGCGAGACATATAGCGCGAAACCCCGTCTTCCATGAGCGGACGAAACATGTAGAGATGGACTGTTATTTTGTCCGTGAAAGGGTTGATTCCAAAGAAATCGAACCATGTGAAGTTCACACCACGAATCAAGTCGCTGATATGTTCACGAAGGCACTTGGGTCGGATCAACTTCGCCATCTTAGCTGCAAGTTGGGGGTTCTTGATCTTCACCTGCCAACTTGAAGGGGGGGTGTTAAATTTGGATCATCTTACCCGTATCTTTTACTTATTCGGCTGCTTGCATGCGTGATATTCATAGATACGCCTCTGCATATTTTTCTCCAACCATAGCCTAAATATCTAGGGTTTTGTTAGTTGCTGTTATTCATTTTTCGTGGCATCTCATCTTGTATATATTGAGAGTCGCTGTATTCTGCAAACACATATATGAAAATAATGCTGCATTCCCAAATTCTATCATTGGGAAAAAACCTCTAATTTGACAAATATTAAGATATAATTTCCTAGCAGAAAATTATTAGAATAAATTTTAGAATTGATCCATATAATAATATAAAATTTATAATTTTCCCTTTAATTTAATTCTTCGCGTATGAGACATGAAAAAAAATAAAAATACAAACAATATTTAGACGTACGGATTAAGGTCAATTCAGTACTTCATATCAATTTTAAAAGTAAAAAAGTTAATTAAACTAAAAAAACCCAAGAAAACCAAATTTTCTCAGCAAAAACTTGCGTTAGGCAGGCCTAAACGATATAGGCGGGTTTTATCCTACCCAAATGGGTTGACCCAACCCAAATAGGGTTTATTAATCCTAATTAGGGTATATTATATGAGTTTGGGCTTGGGTTAATGAATAAAATCCGCCTAAATCATTTAGGCCTGCCTAACCCAAGACCTTCCCCATTTTCTCCTATCAAAACAATATATATAGTTTAAGCTGAACCTTATCCTAAAATAAATGCGTGCCCTTTATAAATCAATCCACAAGTTACTTCTCAAATCAAACGTTAACATTTCTCCTATCTCTTTCATATACATTGAATAGATAAATGATTTCCTAATAAGAAATAAGTTTTTTTATATGTAAAAAATTATCTGTCAATTGATTTTATTGTGACAAATCAATCGGAGCTTATAATTACGAAATGATCTTATAATGTAAATTTTGTAGACTCAACAATTGCAATAGTTTTGGTTCGTGGAGAATTGAAAACTGAAAAGGTCAAGATTGAAGATAGAAGATCAAGTTCAAGATAATCATAACTTATCAACTAACAGTTATGAGAAGAATAGAAACATAATTGACCATTTGTGAGGAAGAATTGACATTTAACAAAGTGAATTGAACAAAGATAGCATGAGCACAGGTGACCGAATTGTTCAGTTGAGACTACAGACAATCAGCGGATACGCTAACAAGTTAGCTAACACAAGATCTCTAATCTCCAATTGTATGGAAAACAATTGAAACAAGACAGAAGACGAGTTGGTAATCTCAGAGAATATTCAGAGTTGATCTTGCTCAGAATGAATACCATGTTTGAAAATCAACAAATTGGTATTACACACTGGTTAAAAGAGAATATCAATTAACTGTTAGACAAAAGCTTGAAAAGGTGGATAAAGTTGCAAATCGTATATCAATAGATACCCGAAAAAACATATATTGCTCATAGCGGGTTGTTTTGGTTTGGATTTGAGTGATGAGAACTCGAGACCTAAGAACAAAGTGAAAGATGACACACGCAAGTTGTGAGCTCGAAGCTCGTGCTTTGTTCGAATGAAGTATACTAGTGATGTAGTATACATGTAATGATTACGTCAGTTGGTCGTCCTCTACAACTGTACAATGGGTCCATTATTTATAGGTAGAAAAAGAATTCTTGATTAATAGCTAATCTTTGCCTAATCAGGGTCTAATGATGTGATCCTCATTGGAAGGTTAAGATCGCATCCCAAAATCTCGCTTGAATGACAAACACATGTGGAAACAAACTGAAATTAATACGATGAAAACCCTATACCTTTGGATTCGAAAATCTTCAAGTACCATAGTCCCAAATAATCTCCTACGACCCAAAAAGTGAGTTGATCCAACAACGATGGATATGAATGAGAACGCCACAAACGAATACAGAATTCCGATTGATAAGTCAAAATTAAATTTTATGGATGATTAGAATTTTGTGAGCCATCAGAATTAGGAGAAAATCTCACATATTTTATTAAACCGAAAACAACTGAATAATTTGTCCATAATAAGGCCTATATATAGGCAACTCAAATACTAATTGTTGATGCATGAACATTCGTGAATTTATAATTAAGATTGAATACTCGAAAAAAGAATGGAGGGTTTTATTATTGAAAATACTGAATAATCATCCATCTGTTACAATAATCTATCCACTATATATAAATAATTTTACATAAAAGAAGACTGTTTCAATTGTGGCTTCAATCGTGGCAGCTCTTGAATATTTTCCTTTTATACCAACTTGATTGAGTCAAATGACTCTCTTTAATGTTGATTCCTCAATCCATGCGAGTTGACTCTTCTTGGACTTGCTAACTGTTCAACCGGTCCGATCGCTCCCCGAGTCGAAAATTAAATATTAGCAATTCGATTGCTTTCTATGAATCGAACCGCTCGGGCCACATTTGATCTCATTGGCTTGAATAAATGAGTAAGAAATTGTGTATTATTTCTTGTGCTCAACAACAATCCCCAACTTCATTGAAAGTTTGTTTATTTTAAAGAAGCTGACTTCTTGTCGATCGGTGGACATTCACCTCTTAATTCTTTTTTTTTTCTTTTTTTTGTAATCATACCGGATTATTAACATATATGATAGATTTTATTATATTTCCATCGTATCAAATTTGGGAGCTAGTATGAAGGATTCTTCTTCCCCTCCTCAATCAGCCCCCCGACGTGAAAGAGAAAGGCGTGACTGCCACCCTTTCTCGTATCAATCGAAAGATGCCTCGAAGCAGCAGATGTGCTTGACGAGGTGGGATTCTGAGCAATATGAGTCGAGAATGTCCCCAAAGGAGATTGCAGGTTGCGACCCTGAATCTTTGTTGCGCATGGCCAATTTCGTAGTGCACTTTTTTTTTAATGCTCGAAGCATTTTTTTTCTTTTTTTTATACTGCACGATATTCTTTGGGGTTCTTTGTGGTTCACTCGAGCGGTCTTGCAAAATAAAGAACAAGGAAATCTTAGTATTCTTTAGAATACATAGAAAGTTGTATTCGAATATAACACTCAATTTAATAACTTGCATTCGAAGGACATGTTAATGTTCGAGTGATATTGCACATAAGTGTATTGAAGGGTTTAACAAATAGCATAATATATTATTCAGATTTAAATCTTGGTCATGGTTTTAAGTAGCTAAGTGTGTAATTTCCTCTAGCATGCATAATTCTATTCCAAAAGAGAAGGTGAAGCATGTTCCCACTAGGAGATGAAAGTCTATATTTCACATTTGTTCATAAGCGTCAACATGTAGGTAAAATGTATTTTATTGCACAACTAGCGATAATAGGATATTCTACAAAGGAAGATTCTAGTATAAATAGTTATTGTCCTTTTAGAAAGAGGACCAACAAGATGTAACACATATCTCTCACATTCATTTTTTTTAAATGCAATAATCATTTAACAGGTTCAAGCATAATAAACAAATTCAAGTTATGGTTGGGAACAATAAATTCACATAATGAGAGAGAAATTAATCATAGAGTTCAGTCAGGTCAAACAAGCAAAATTGCATAGCAAATGCAAGGACTAAACATCATGAATAATGCGGGTGAAATTTCAAATAATTAGGGAAGAGAAGATTGCACTAGGTCTAGGACCATAATTTCAATATTGTTGGTGGTTCGCGCCCATCTTGGAGTTGCAATCTTTGTTCTTCCCACTATTAATTTCATCGTCCTAAAGGCATGGTGATGTCTTATTTTCTCCTTCCAGCTCTCGTTTAACTGGTCACTATGTAATTCGTCGGAACTCATACGTCCTTGAAGCTTGGGACATTTTTGCTATTCTGCGCAGACTCAGTCAAACAAAGAGCAACAAAAACAAAAGTTTGCATATAATCAAACACGTGTTGTGCAAGGAGTTGCAGCAGCTTCCAGAACAATATGCTTCAAGCATCATATTTAATTAACACGGCTCCATTCAGTAATGAACCAATAGCTATTAAATCAAGCTTCTTAAGAATCAATCAAGCACAACTCTCTCAATTTGACGGAGATCAAAGAAAATTGAATCAAATCAAAAGATTCACCTATAGCTTGATAAAACAAAATGAGCAATATGAGTATAATCGAGTCGCACTTTTCAGGATGTCATTATGAAATTAGACAGGCAGATAACATTTGCATCTCTCACATATCTATGATCAACTATTTGAAATATCAATATCATATTCAGAAGCATCCAAACTAATAATTAATGCTCCAGAGAAAATCCGCATAATTCTACTAATTAATAGAATTCAAGCAAGATTGATCGCCTTATAAGTCTGAATCAGAGATCAGTTAACAACCATATTATGTTCAACACAATTGAGTAAGAAATCAACCAATTACTGTCACAGGATTCATAAATGTTATAATCAATTAATCAGACTCTAAAAATCAAACTTCTTCAGAATATTAACATGAATCAAGCAAAATAAAACTTAAAAAAAAATTGAAATCACTAGACATTAACCATAACAGAACCAATTAGTTAAGCATTGGCATATTACCAAAAAACCGAGTCTAACTTATCAGACAATCAATCCGAAATTAGTGTCCACAAGCGCATAATTGCCTTATTATGTTCACGGTTATCAGGTTTCAAAAATCATCTACTCTAGCAAATTAACAAAAAACGAACCAAACCGAGGTCGATAACATCTTTGTTGAGATTAAGATAATCGAAGAAGAGTGTGTATTGAAAGCTTTCA
>JAPKLW010001257.1:98368-127617 GCA_026898455.1 Plectranthus barbatus
CAAATTTTATTAAACTGAAAACTGAATAAATTGTTCCATAACAAGGCTTATATATAGGCAACTCAAACCCTAAACTAATAAGGAAACTATTTTAAATAATTAAAAGGCATAAAATTCGAAATTAATTTAAATAAGGCCTAAACATGTTGGCCCAAAATAACTAAATAAATCAAACTAAGCCCAATCATTACACATAATTAAATTAATAATTTTTGGGCCTTCGTTTAATTCTTCCAACAGGATCGATTCTTTGGAAACATTGGCAGCCCATATATCTTTAATCAATAAGCTCAATCCAGCCCTCAACGTCCTTGCTCGAGCTCTAGTCATCGGCCCACTTGGAATGTAGACTGGATCGTCTCTCACAACTGCTACTTGGGCTCCATCAATAGTCCAAAATAATCTACTACGACCCAAGAAGTGAGTTGATCCAACAACGATGGATATGAATGAGGATGCCATAAACTGATGCAGAATTCCGATTGATAGGTCAAGTTTTAAATTCTATGGATGATTAGAGTTTCGCGAGCCTTCGGAATTATGAAAAAATCTCACGAGTTTTATTAAACTAAAATCTTAATAATTCTTCCATAACAAGGCCTATATATAGGCAACTCAAATCCTAATATAGTAAGGAAATCAAATCACAATCTCAAATGGAAACTTAATTTTCAAAAATAAACATAAAATAAGGCCTAACATCATGGCCACAAAATAACTAAATAAAATTATACCAAGCCCAATGACTACACATAATTAAATTAATAAATCTTGGGCCCTTTAATTCTTCTTCCATCACAGACTTCTTTGAAAACTCTGCAGCACAAAGTTCTTTAATTAACATATGCAATCCACCTCTCAATGTCTTTGCTTGAGCCCTCGTCATCGGTCTGCTCAAAATATAGACTGGATCATCTCACAAAGTTGCTCCTCAGGCTCCATCATCTAATCCCTTATTTTTAGGGATTAGTTACAAAAGATTCCTTTTATGATAATAACAGATAAGTGGATCGGCGTGTTGCAGTAGAGTGGCTTCGAATCTGGCTGAAATGGTCACTTCAATCTTTATGTTTCTTCCGGATAGGTCGTGGATAGAGAGCAAACCTTTCCCTACATCCTTTGACTGGAGGCTGATTTCCTCAATTAGTCCAGGCCTTGCTGTTTTGATATCCGACCCAGAGGGCTGTTTGAGGCTCCTGTTCTGGAGGGTGAATGACGCTTTCATTCTCTAGCTGAAGGGTTAGTTGCCTCTGTCGGATCGTCTGGTATGTTTCTCTATGGATCTTGCACTGGTTTGGTCTCAGGTTTCTTCATTTTGACTTCTTTCGGAATCTTTTATTTTGATTCACAACAATGGCCCCTTGCCTTTATCGAAGTCCTTGATGTTTGGTGAAGGCACAAATTACTGCATTCAAATCAAATGTAAAAGTCGCGGAATCATAAAGATGAAGGAATAAAGGTCGATAATATTCATTCGGGCTTTGATTGGTGAACAATTTTCTTAAAACAATTTTAGGAGGTGGTCGCTATATTTCTCCCCTTTGGATCGACCCACTTTGTGCGAGGATAAAGCAAATGACTTTAACATTCTGAGTCTATCGGGGTTCGACTTATCCTACAGTAAACAATTATTTGAACCAAGGAGTATTGAATTCATGTTTTGTTAAGAATTTACATTTAGCTTTGGGGAGCCGAGATTGGTGTTCAGTCGTTCATTCTACAAGAAAAACAAGAAATTGTGGGCACAAGGCGTTGTTTGGATCAATTAGTCAAATCTAAATATGGCATCTCACTCTTTCTCATCGTGGAGGGGAGGCTACCAGGAACTCATTTTCTCATCAGAAAGTCAGTACGACCTCAAAAGTTTACAAAGAAGTATGTTTCCACTGCAAGGAAGTCAGCTTACTTGACCAGTTCAGCCAAGCAGTCAGTACATGCTAGACCCCATACGAGATATATATGGTCGTAAGCCTTCCCTAGCTTGTCTTCGTGCTTTCGGTTCACCATGTTATGTTCATAACAATGGAAAGTCGAAACTGAATGTGTTTTCTCCCAAAGATAATGAAGGTGTGTTCCTTGGATATGGTCACCCATCTCATAAGGGATATCGGGTATTCAATAAGACTACCAAACTTGTGGAGATAACATGTAATGTTGTTTTTTATGAAGATACTTTTGTGCGTAGGACCATGAGATAGTTGGGAGAAGACATTCTTGAGATAAATGATGTCAATGAACAATTAGATACGAATTCTTCCAATGCGAACCTGACTATTTCGACTAGATCTATGAAGGATAAATCTTCTCAAGCAACATCCTCGATTGACCATCAGACAACCGAGAGGGTCAATGATGCTAATGATAATGCTGAGACCTCGATTTCCATAACCCTAAAATATAACATAAATTAAGGGGGAATTCATACTAGTGTCTTCCTAGCTGATAATGCCGATGAAGAATATGAAGACCCAAGAATTCAGATTGGTAATCCGGAAGGCCAGTCTGATGATCAAGAAGCTAGGATTGAGAATACTCAAGCTCAGACAAATGTTGAAGACAGTGCTGAAGCAGAATGTGGAGTACAGATTGAAAACAAAGTCAATACTGAAGAACATGCCCAGACTCATTTTCTAGTTCAGTCCGACCAAGGTGCAGACATTCAAGTATTGGGAAACGAGATTATCCCTGAAGACTATTATCTCACAGACGTGCCATCGCAAGCGTCCACTCCAAAGAGCCCTTCACTCAATCCATCGAGGTCGAAGAACTTCAACAACCCAAATGGCTTCACAACCATCCAGAAGATATTGTACTTGATGATGTCACCAATCCAATTTGAACCAAACAAGGTAGTGTGCTACTTACAAGCTACATTTCTCAAATCGAGCCAATAAAAGTAGCAGATGCACTTCTATCAGTTGACTGGATAAATGCAAAGCAAGAGGAGCTTGCAAAATTCACTCGCAATCATGTTTGGGACTTGGTTGATCGTCCATCACATCAGTCTGTGATCGGAACCAAGTGGGTATTCAAGAAAAAGCGAGATGAACCTGGTAACATAATCAGAAACAAAGCCAAACTAGTTGCCAAAGGATATGCATAGTGCGAAGGAATCGACTTTGATGAGACCTTTGCTCTGGTAGCCAAACTAGAGGTTATAAGACTATTTCTAGCCTATGCTGCATATCATGGATTCAGGGTCTATCAGATGGACATGAAAAGTTTCTTTCTCAACAGAGAACTAAAGGAGGAAATATTTGTGAAGCAACCTCCTGGTTTTGAAGAAAGCAATAAGGTATAGAAGTTTTGGAAAGCACTATATGGATTGAAGCAAGCACCACGAGCTTGGTATGAGACCCTATCCCAGTTCTTATTGAAGAATGGATTCAGAAAATGGAAGATCAACAGGACTTTGTTATTAATCATGGATGAAGACGACATTTTACTAGTCCAGATCTACGTCAACGAAATTATTTTTGGGTCAAAGAATCTGAGTATTTGCGAGAAATTTGCCCAGCTTATGTAGAGTAATTCTCAAATGAGTATGATGGGCAAAATGACGTACTTCTTAGGACTTCAAGTTCATCAATCCAGCGAAGGGATATTCATCAATCAGAAGAAGTACACCAGAGACCTGATCAACAAGTTTCTTCCATAAAAGACTAAGTCTCTGAGGATTCAAATGAGCACGAGTGTGCAGATCACACTACATGAAGATGCAGAATCAGTTGATCCATCATCATATAGAGGAATCATAGGCTCACTTCTATACTTGATAACAAGTCGACCTGATATTTCTTATGTCGTCGGAGTATGTGCAAGATTTCAAACTAACCTGAAGAAATCGCATATGGATGCTGCCAAGAGAATAGTAAGATATCTGAAGTGCACTGAGTCACTTGGAATTTGGTATCGTGGATGCGACGAGCTTATTCTTAATGGATACTCAGAATTAGACTTCGGAGGATGTCATATTGATCGCAATTGATCGCAAGAGCATAGTGGAACTTGTCAGTTTCTTTGACATAAGCTGATAAGCTGATTCAGTAAGAAACAACACTCGGTTGCAACATTTACAACAGAAACATAGTATGTTTCTGCTGTTAGTTGTGCTCAAATTCTATGAATTAAACAGCAACTGCTCGACTATGATGTGGACTCAGGATGTGTTCCCATCTACTGCGAAAATAAAATACAATGTGCATCACGAAGAATCCAGTTCATTATTCCATAACCAAGCACATTGACATACGACACCGCTTCATTCGTGATCATGTCGAGAAGAAAAATATAAGCATGGAGTACATTTACTAACGATCAGCTTGCCGACATGTTCACAAAAACCGCTTTCAGAAGCTCGCTTCAAGGAGCTATGTATCAAACTCGGTCTTATGGAGTTTGACGAGATTGAGGAAGGAGAAGAATGAGTCCAAGCTCTTAGTTTTTATCACATCAAAGGTTGATACTGAGTCCAAGCTCTTTGTACGCCTTTAAAAGACCATCTACGTAGAATATATCTTCTTGATATCAACAAGCGGTTAAAGACGATGTGAAACGGACTAAGATTGAGTCCAAGCTCTCAATCTTCCAAGGTTATCGAAGACGGAAAGATTTGGATTTAAATTGAGTTCAAGCTCTCGCTTTAAAATCGAAGATTGAAGACTAAGCTGACGGAGACCCATGCTGACAATTTTTGGTCAAAGCTTATGCACCTATACTGATTCTGAAGCCTTCCATTCTTATTGATCACTGATATTTCTACCAGATTAATTGCAAATATAGTGGTCAAATAAATTTATACTCGAATGTCGAACCCACAGAGAAAAGATATGCGAAATAGTCCTATGTACTAACACACAGTTTCGGATTAATTGTTTGAGTAATTCAGAAATCAGATTTGGATTTATAAAACTAGGCAGAGAAAATAAAATAAAAACTTAAATAAAGCAAAGCAAAACATCGATCCTAGGGCAGAAATCTTATTATGGATAACATGTAGGAATCAATTAAATCAACAGGTGGAATACTGCAATTATGATATATTTCCTTGGTCGGGCAAAATATAACCTAGATTACTAATTAGTGACTATCTCCTTTCGGTCTCAAGAACACCAAATTAGTCAATCTCATATGCAAATCAGTTTAATTCCTACAATCTAATACTTCTTGGTCGGACAGTATAGAGTATATCATGCATTCCTAATCTCACTATCAATATTCATTGTTCACCTCTCGGTCCTTCCATCAATAGCTAGACATCTAAATTAATCGTCACCTCTCAGTCCTTGAATTAAATTAGAATTATAAAATAAACACAGGAATCATGAACCTAATTAATTAATCCTAAACATGCATTATCAAACCCTAGAAATAAAAGACATAATTAAACTAAAATAAACTTGCATAAAAAATAAAAACTGAAATTCAAAAGTGCATAAAATAAATAAAAACACTAACTACAGATATTGAGGTTGAGAAGGATATATGAACATATTCATATAGGGATTGAGGTCCACTGAATAAACTAGCCTGGAGGGGTATTTATAGTATTTTTTTGGGCTTTACAAGGCTAAATTCTATGAGAGATAGGATTAGATTTGATGCATATCTATATCCACACATCCTACATTGAATATATCTTTAATCTTGAGTCTTCAAGGATTCCAATATGATATATATCTTCAATTTTTGCCAAAGCTCGCCCAATATTCGTGAAAATCTTCCAGAAATTCATCAAAAACACGCGCGTCGGTCGACTTGGCTCCGCGTTAGTCGAAGTCGATCTGCCCCGTCTGCGTGGTCTCACGGTTTTGGCCATAACTTTCACTCCCGAACTCCACTTGACCCGATTCCAATTGCGTTGGAAAGATATATCGAAGCTCTATCCATTGCCATGCACCAATAGCCCGAATTCCTTGTGTGGAGAAACTCTTCACTGCTACTCTTGCACGTCACTGCTTTCGGAATGGATTTTCGGTGAATTCGA
Organism: Plectranthus barbatus; assembly: GCA_026898455.1. Classification (NCBI taxonomy): domain Eukaryota; kingdom Viridiplantae; phylum Streptophyta; class Magnoliopsida; order Lamiales; family Lamiaceae; genus Plectranthus; species Plectranthus barbatus. The sequence continues at coordinate 104,355 of JAPKLW010001257.1, forward strand.
CCTCAAACCTGCAAGAATACACCACTACAAGCGCAATACCCTCCTAGAGTGATTCATGCAATAAAAATAAAGAAAATAAACTAAAATGCAACTAAAAATAAGGATAAATCAAACCAATAATGAGTGAAAATATGAACTCATCAATCCCCCAAACTTGAATATTTGATTGTCCTCAATCAAAAGAAAAGAATAAATCTCAAGTTCAATTAATCGAAGTGTGCAATGCCTCACAAGATTTGTCACAATCCAAGTATGAAATCTCCACAAGCACAAACAATCCAAATCAAGTTAGAAAATCAGTAAACTTTGGAAGAACCGCACAAGGAAATTGTTTCGCTCATCACTCAATTGCTTATGGGTTTAATGCGTATACACTCATCATGTGTGATTTACATGTACCATAGGCTTGCAAATATTCTACTTTCTCCACTGCTTAAATGTGCACACAAGACCTAGAATCAAATAGGACTTTATTTTTGGTTGTAAAGTAGGCTTTTGTGAAGGGTAGGAAAATATATGACTAAGTGACAAAAAATAAATTGAGTTAGCTACTCTCAACAACTCAAATCACTATCTAATTCCATCCACCCTTTTCCGTTAATATTTCAATTCAAACCATAACAGCTCTTTCCAATCATTTTATGCTCTTCAAAATATTTTTTTTTCTTTATAGAGCTTATAAGGATATCAATATATTTTTTATACTTAGAGCTCACTTTTCTTTGCTCATCTATTAAAAATTTCTCATCCACTCACAACAAACATGCTTATTTCACCCAAATCTCATAGACAAGATACAATTCGCCTCAGTTATGGCGTTCTCTCATAGACAAGACAAAACCATAATTTTCTCTTAACTCATAGACCAAGAAAGAAAAATTAACATGCTCAAAGGGGCTAATTAGGGATAATATATCATAAGGGACAGTGTTTGGGATAAATTGGCTAGCAAAGATGGCTTAAAATAATTTTCTAGACTTGTGCACACTATGCAGTCTCGAAAAAGAAACAATGCAAATTCTAGAGATTACACACATGCAAAACTCAAATCAAACGAAATAAAAAGCTCAAAATCCTCACTTAGGGTGCAATTTTATTCTTCCATCGTAAACATCAAATCAAAACCCAATTCATCAAGTAAGTGCAAGTTTCAAAATCTAACTCTTCATGTGGTATTCTACATTCATAGGCTACTTCAATCACAATCCCAATCAATTCAAACTATCTAAAGATCAATTATCAATCGCAAATCGCATTCAGAAGAGACAATGTTCAAAAAATTTCTTACTCAAAGAGTTTGAAAAATCTATGTAGAAATTTAACTAAAAACTTGTACGCAAAAATTTAAATATAAAAAGCAAAATAAAAGGGAGAAAAATTTTAAATTCTTGTCCACATCCCCCCAAACTTATTTCACTCAAAGAGTGGGAAAAGTTTGAGAATCAAACAAAAATTTAAAATACGTACCTGATGGTCAACCTCAGACGTTGACTTTTTATCCCCTGGAGTCTTAAAAAATCGCAATGGTGTGAATTAATGTTGCTCGCACTTTGCGTTGACCGACGCAGGTCCACATCGGTCGACTTGAAGTCTTCTTACAATCCCTTCCTCAGATCAAAGTGTAACACGCCAGCCTCTCGATTTTGATCGACGCCAGGCTGCGTCGATCGAAATCGAGACATACTCCCTTCGTTTTTTTTACTGCAAAAAAAAAAACAAAAATCACAAATAAAATATATAATAAAACTCAATCCAAAAATCTTCAACAGAATTAGTAATAAGCGCTAAATCTATCTATTCCCCGCCAACGATGACAATTTGATCACTGATATTTCAACCAAATTAATTGCAAATATAATGGTTAAATAAATTTATACTCGAATGTCAAACCCACAGAGAAAAGATATGCGAAATAGTTCTATGCACTAAAACACAGTTTCAGATTAATTGTTTGAGTAATTCAGAAATCAGATTTGGATTTATAAAACTAGGCAGAGAAAATAAAATAAAAATTTAAATAAAGCAAAGCGAAACGCAGATCCTAGGGCAGAAATCTTATTATGGATAACATGTAGGAATCAATTAAATCAACAGGTGGAATACTGCAATTATGATATAGTTCCTTGGTCGGGCAAAATATAACCTAGATTACTAATTAGTGACTATCTCCTCTCGGTCTCAAGAACACCAAATTAGTCAATCTCATATGCAAATCAGTTTAATTCCTACAATCTAATACTTCTTGGTAGAACAATATAGAGTATATTATGCATTTCTATTCTCACTATCAATATTCACCTCTCGGTCCTTGAATTAAATTAGAATTATAAAATAAACACAGGAATCATGAACCTAATTAATTAATCCTAAACATGCATTATCAAACCCTAGAAATAAAAAACATAATTAAACTAAAATAAACTTGCATAAAAAATAAAAACTGAAATTCAAAAGTGCATAAAATAAATAAAAACTTTAACTACAGAAATTGATGTTGAGAAGGATATATGAACATAAGGATTGAGGTCCACTAAATAAACTAGCCTAGAGGGGTATTTATAGTGTTTGTTTGGGCTTTACAAGGCTAAATTATATTAGAGATAGGATTAGATTTGATGCATATCTATATCCACACATCCTACATTGAATATATCTTTAATCTTGAGTCTTCAAGGGTTCCAATATGATATATATCTTCAATTCTGGCCAAAGCCTTCCCAAGATTCGTGAAAATCTTCCAGAAATTTGTTAAAAACACGCGCGTCGGTCGACGTGGCTCCGTGTTGGTCAAAGTCGATCTGCCCCGTCTGCGCGGTCTCACGGTTTTGGCCAAAACTTTCACTCCCGAACTCTGATTGACCCGATTTCAATTGCGTTGGAAAGTTAACTCGAAGATCTATCCATTGCCATGCGCAATAGCCTGAATTCCTTGTGTGGAGAAACTCTTCACTGCTACTCTTGCACGTCACTGCATTCGGAACAGATTTTCGGTGAATTCGACCTCAAACCTGCAAGAATACACCACTACAAGCGCAATAACCTCCTAGAGTGATTCATGCAATAAAAATAAAGAAAATAAACTAATATTAAACTAAAAACAAGATTAAATCAAACCAATAATGAGTGATAATATGAACTCATCACTTATCAGTCAAGCTGATGACCATACTTTGGGCGGGACGTTTGAATTTCCGATTGGCGTATGCGATATTTAATGCAAAAGGATGTGAACAAACATCTGAATCCTTTATCAAAATCAGCGATTGAATAGCCACTTGCCAAGTAAGTATATTCGAGACTCGAGAAGGAAAGCCACGTCAAGACCCATAACTCTGGTCGTAGGTCTAGGGCAGTCCAACCGTCGTTGATTTCCCAAAAATTGACCCGACTCTTCGAGCACGATCTCAATCGTCAGTTTTTTTCTAATGTTACTGATCTTCTTCTCGTTATAAATAGGGGTTGCTTGTTGCCTTATGTGTTATATTCTTTTTAACCGACCCTTACCTTCCAGTAATCCTACACTTCAAATCTATTCCCTACCCTTCTCTGTTTTTCTGAATGAAGAAAAGGATGAAGCCACTCGATATCTCCATAGTCACCTTTTTGGATGTGGTCAAACAGGGCAAAGAAGTATGGAAGGAGCAGAAGAGATAAAAAATATAGAGCAGAGCAATTCGAAGAAGCAGTAGAGGAGCAGAAGAAATCAAAAGGTTTCTTCTACATGGTCATCTCCTTCTACTAGTTGTTGTAGGGTTTTTCCATGAACCGAATCACCAAAACCAAACTGAACCGGATCGATCTATGGATATTGCTCATAATTAAATATTCTCAAAACCCTAGCATGCTCCTATGAATTTAATGCATAATTGTGGATTGAGAGATTACCGTAAATCCGTAGTGTCTGTACCGATCTTTTGCGTTTGAATTCCAAGAACCAATTCAACCACGCAATCCGATTTCTCTGCGGAAACAGAAATTAGAAAACTAATCTCTAGAGAAAATCGAAAATAAAGAAAAAGGAAAGAAGAAATCTGTTGTTCTCCAGATCAGGTCTTCAGATCTGTGTCCCGGTGCTGGTCAGATCTACTACTGGTGAGGACTCCGTAGATCTGTGACTTGAGCAGGACCAGAATCAAAATTCTCCTCCCTCTTCTCACCAAAAACGGTGCCCACCTCTCTCTCTCTCTCTAGGGTTTGTGTTTCAACTGTGTTACAACTTATGAGAGAGAGCTGTCTATTTATAGACCTAGGGTTAGAAACCCTAATGGGCCAATTTGGGCTCAATTCAGCACACTTGTTGGGCCAGACCTGGGACCTAATGCAAATAATAAAGTGGGCCTATAAATTAATTAATTCCCATGTCCACAACCCAGGACACAATTAATTAATTAATATTAATTCTTTTTCACCACAAAATTAATACTGACCTACCCCTTTATTATCACGTTGTGAGAACGGGTTGCATTAATTGAGAATCCCCATATTTAAGGTTACCGAATATCCATTAATTAATCGGAGCCTCTGACAAGCTCTAACTACAATTAATTAATATCTTATTAATCCTGAGTAGTACCACTCAAACCTTATCACTCGTGCCTGAACTTAATCAGCCTGCAGGACTTTGGCACGATGAATGTTATTGAGCTCCTCAGGGAATGTCCCCATCCTATTACTCGGATATGGTTACCTAAGTTCAGTCTCAGGCGGTACTACACGAACTGCTGTTACCCAAGATGCGGATATACGAGCGCGCTGTGTTGGCTCTCCACCATGGCAAGTCAAAGCAACAGTCAACCCGTGCAAACCCCTGAACCTTCGTTAGGGTTTGGACTCAATCAATATAACGAGATCTTTTATTCGCTGATGTCAGACAGACGAATATATCACACTGCGGTCCATCAATACGCCACCTCTACATACAAGTATGTCAAGTAACCAAGACAGACTACTTATTCCGACAATGCCGCAGCCATCCGGACAGACGTATCCTCATACGCTGTCTAGGCTGTGATCAGGTTTATGTCTCACTAGGTCAAGTGATTATACTGTCTTCTGCGATCTACAACACGCCGTATGATCGTCCCTATCGGTGAGACAAGAGGATACCATTGTTCATACATGTACGATTGTTAACAGATAGGAGAAATAAACCGTTGTATACACATTGTAATAAATGCTTTCAGTATACAAAACCCATCAATCTCCCACTTATACTCATCGCATAACTAAGCTATTACAGAGTATACAGTCCGTCTATCTAGTCTGCTGTCTTTAACCACTATCAGTGGTCGGCATCCACCTCAGACCTAGCTCACGAATATGTCTTTCGTAAACTTTCTGCGGCAAGCTCTTTGTAAACGGATCAGCAAGATTGTCAGCAGTGTCAATCTTCTTAATCAGCACATCGCCCCTCGATACGATTTCTCGTATGATATGGTACTTTCTCTCTATGTGTTTGCTTGCCCTGTGAGACCGCGGTTCCTTTGAGTTTGCCACCGCACCAGAGTTATCACAATAAATTGTGATGCTCCTCGGCAAACTCGGGATCATGCCCAACTCTAAAAGGTAGTTCCGGAGTCACACCCCCTCTTTCGAGGCATCGGAGGCGGCAACATATTCCGCCTCCATGGTGGAGTCAGCAATGCATTTTTGCTTTGAGCTCCTCCAAGATACAGCTCCACCTCCCAAGGTAAACACATAACCTGAGGTCGATTTCTTCTCATCCTGGTCCCCTTGGAAATCCGAGTCCGTATAACCCACAGGGAACAAATCCTCACTTTGATAAACTAGGCAGAAATTCCTAGTTCTTTTCAAATACTTGAGGATATGCTTTACAGCAGTCCAGTGCGTCTGTCCAGGGTTAGACTGATATCTAGCTACCATGCCAACGGCATAACAGATATCTGGCCTGGTACACAGCATCGCATACATGAGACTACCCACAGCCGAAGCATATGGTACAAGACTAATCTCATTTTTCTCCCGCTGTGTCTGAGGACACTGCCCACTAGAAAGACGAACGCCATGTCTGAAAGGTCGCAAGCCTTTTTTGGCGAGTTGCATGCTGAACCGGGCTATCACAGTATCCACATAGGATGCCTGGGATAAGCTCAACATTCTTCTTTTACGATCTCGTAAGACCTTAATCCCAAGAATGTAGCCAGCTTCACCCAGATCCTTCATTTGGAACTGTTTGGATAACCAAACCTTGATTTCGGACATCACTCCCTCGTTGTTTCCAAATAGGAGTATGTCATAAATGTATAGTGCAAGGAAGACCACGCTCCCACTGACACAAAGTCGGTAAACACAACTTTCATTTTCTAACGGTGCAAATCCATAGGATTTAATCACATCGTTGAAACGTAAGTTCCACGACCTTGAAGCTTTCCTAAGTCCATACAAGGACTTCTTAAGCTTCCAGACAAGTTGTTCTTCGCCCTTGCTTATGTAACCCTCGGGTTGCTGCATATAGATGTCCCTACCTTCTTCAAGGTAACCGTTTAGAAAAGCGGTTTTGACATCCATCTGCCAGATCTCGAGGTCCATATGCGCAGCTATGGCAAGGAGTATCCGGATGGACTTGAGCATAGCTACGGGTGAAAAGGTTTCGTCATAGTCAATGCCCTCTTTCTGACTATAACCCTTTGCCACCAGCCTGGCCTTGAAAGCCGTAATCTTTCCATCCGCCCCTTTCTTTCGTTTGTATACCCATTTGCACCCTATGGCCCTAAAGTTATCCGGCAAAATGGTTTTCTCGTATACATCCATAGCAGTTATGGATTCTATCTCAGAATCCATGGCGACTTGCCATTTGGCAACATCCTTGTCCTGCACTGCCTCTTCGTAAGTCAATGGGTTAGAGTCTTCATGTCCGTCTTCCGGGCTCAAGTTCGAAGACTCACCCATGAACATGTACCTTTCCGGTTGGAAAATAACTCTCCCACTGTGACGAGGCATCGGTGCCGTGTCAGTAGTAGGTGCAGTGACTTGTGGTCCTGCACCTTGCACTGAAGAACGTGTCTGTGGTGTTGTGCCTCTCACAGGTGCACCCACATCTACACGTTCCCCTTCCCTTAGAATTGCATTCTCGTTCTCAATTTATTGAAGAACGACATCACTCCTTGACCTGTGATTACTCACATACTCGTCCTCCAAGAATCTAGCGTTGGTGCTAACAACGACCCTTTGACTCTCAGGACAGTAAAAGTAACCACCTTTCGTTTGTCTGGGATACCCTATGAACAGCATTACTTTTGACCTGCTTTCTAACTTATCAGGTTCCTTCTACAGTACGTGTGCCGGACAGCCCCATACTCTAAGCTTGCACAAACTAGGTTTGCGACCAAGGAAGAGTTCAGCAGGCGTCTTAGGAACTGATTTAGAAGGCACCACATTAAGCACGTAAGCTGATGTCTCCAATGCGTAGCCCCAAAAAGAAATTGGTAAGTTTGCATAACTCATCATTGATCTTACCATCTCTAGAAGAGTCCTATTTCTTCTTTCAGCTACACCGTTTTGCTGGGGAGTACCCGGTGCAGTCCATTGGGATGTTATCCCATTTTCTGACAAATACTGCAGAAACTCGTTACCGAGGTATTCGCCACCGCGGTCAGATCGCAGCGACTTGATAGTTTTCCCGACCTTCTTTTCTACCTCAGCCTTGAACTCTTTGAATTTCTCAAAGCATTCAGGCTTGTAGCGAAGCAGGTAAACGTATCCGTACCTTGAGTAATCATCAATGAAAGTGACAAAGTACTCGTACCCTCCACGAGCCTGCGTGGACATCGGTCCACATAAGTCAGAATGGATCAATTCCAACACTTCCTCTGCTCGACACTGACTAGCCTTGAAAAGCCTAGTAGACATCTTGCCCTCGATGCAGGATTCGCAGACTTGATAAGGTACAGCCCGGACTAAGTCCAATGTACTGTCATCTGCAAGTCTCTGAATCCGCTTCAAGCTGATGTGACCCAGTCTCAAGTGCCAGAGATATGTAAGATCCTTATCAGAAGAAGTAAGTTTTCTCTTCCTAGGATTATCAATTACGGATGAATTACATGCAATACTTGCGGAAGACTTATGATTACAGTTAACAACATAGAGAGAATTATTCAGCATTCCACGACAGATAACACCGTTATTACCAATGATAGACACACCACTATCAAAAATAACTGAATATCCAACAACATAAAGTTTGGAAACTGAAATAAGATTCCGCCGAAAATCCGGCACATACAAAACATCTCTCAATGTTAAAACGGAATCATCAAAGTACAAGGTGAAATCTCCAATGGCAGCTGCACTCACTTGTGCTGCGTTCCCCATCGAGATGGTAACCTCGTCATTCTTCAACACCCTCCTCGGTGTGAACCCCTGCAAAATGTAACAAACATGATCAGTAGCTCCAGTATCCACTACCCACGAATGGGTAGAAACCGATGCTAAACATGTTTCCGTTACAAATGCAAATGACGTACCTTGTCCCTTGCTTCCGCATGCCTTCTCACTTGAAGTGACACCAACCCTCTTCATTTCATTTGACCTCCTTTCACGTGATCTGCGATCAATCATGTTCTTGCACACAGTATGAACCACATCTTTCAATGTGCCCAAGCTATGCTCAAGATCTGATAACTCAGACTCCCATGAAGGTACGAAGGACTGTCCTGCTATGAGATCAGTAAGCAACTCCTTGAAAGAGTACTTACTTCTCTTAGCTACATCCTTCTTAAAGTCATAGAATAAAATCGGTAAGGAGTTCAGGATTATATCGATCTTAGCCCGATCACTGATATATCCACCTCCACGTGTGAATCGTTTCATGGTGTTATCCATGATCATCACATGCAGTGTCACCGAACTGCCATCAACCATTCTCTTACAGACAAGGTCTCTAACGAGATCACAGTTGATAGTTCGTTCCACTTCACCATACAAACGCACCAAGTCCATCCAGATTCCTACAGAGCTAGCATAGCCCATGTATTTCAGTTTCAATTCTCTAGACAGATTATCTGAAATCAACCTATAGGTAAATTCCTCAGATACCATCCATCTATCATAGAATTCAATTTGATCTCTGGAACCACTACGGTCATACTCAGCAAGTGGCATCATAGTGAGAATAAACATGTGTTGCTTAGTCAGGAGAATATACTCAATGCAATATCTCCACTCATGGAAGTTCGGACCAGTTAGAGGATTGAGAGCAAGTATATGATCGACAGTAGACATAGACATATCTGAAACAATAAAGATTCTTAAATAAGAACATACATGTTGAACTTCGAAAACAAATGCATTGAAAACCTTTTAATAAATCAAATACAAATGTTTTCCACTAATTGCCCAAGAGTTCCCACCGCAAGCTACACTCGTAGACGTTTACGATGTCACCCTCAACCAGAACTGCGGGTTTTAAGCCCCAATCCATTTAATTTCACTACCATGTCAGGATGCTTTTGACACTAGAAATTAATAATTAGTGAAAACCTTAGACCAAGCCATCTCTCAAGAACAGGGATGCAATTCTTGCATTATATTCTAAGATGCTTCTAAGCAATCAACCACAAATTTAACTCCGGCCAAAAGAGACAGTTTAGCATGGCACGTAACCATACCGCACAGCCCTTAAAGCTTTTGTTATCTTTAATTCAAATCAATCCTAGAATACTTGTGAAAGAGGTCTACGCAAGCTACACTCGTAGACGTTTACGCAAAGCCCTCCCACTATTCACATGATTTAAATTGTTTGTCTAGAAATCCCAACAACCGTACCCATGTACCTCCGGGAACTAGCAAGCTACACTCGTAGACGTTTACTAGAACGAGAGATACACTTACAGCCTAGGACCGCTTTGTGGAGGTCTATTGATTTTAATTAAAAAATCTGCTTAGTATTTTTCTTTTAAAAGGTTTCTTTATGCGCACACATAATTTCTTTTTGTCATTATATTTTCCAAATTTTTGCATGTAATAATACAAGCCCAAAAATTCCCAAAATATAATCCAACAAAAGAAATTAATCACAAAAGCATGCTTGGAAAGCTGTAAATAATAAAAGCAGTAAATCAAGCTTTTCCTATTATCTACACATGCTTAATTGCGCACATAAATAAATCACATATCATACGAGGACAAATAAGGCAAACGAAAATTCCTCGTGGCCCCAAAATAAATAGAAAATAAAAATCTATCTATTACAAATTTGAATTTTGAATTTAATGGATAAATTCAAATCTTCTCAAATCTTCAAGGGCCTCCAAATCTTGATACACCAAATCTTTTTAGATTTTTAGGCCTTTGTGATCTGATGATTTGCCCTAACCCTAATGCAAACCCTAGGGTTTACACAGGATTGTACAAACCACAAAAACACAAGCCACCGCAACGGGACAGCAGCAGCCGACGACTGGAGCCGCCGCCAACCGCCGACCGCCGCCGGCGCCGGCCAGGGCCACGCCCAGCGCCGCACGCCCCACGCCCATGCGCGCGCTGCCCAGCGATGCGCCCGCGCGCGCCGTGCGTGCCGCGTGCTGCGCCCGCCGTCGTCCGCCGTGCCCTCCGCCGGCCCTTCGTCGGCTTCGTCTTCGTTCTTCGTCCTCGACCCGTTCAATTACATAAATTTGAAAATTACAGAAACTATTCTATTACAATTTTAAATCTATTCTAATCACGAATTTTCTCGTGATTTTACAAAACAATTCAGCCCTACACGGATAAACCACCGCGGGCTGAATCAACGGGTTGCCACCAGGAACAAAAACCAAACATCCACAATAATAAATTCATACATGCATAATAGAATTCAATAATGAAAAACAGAGCCATAAATCAGAAACCTGGCTCTGATACCAATTGTAGGGTTTTTCCATGAACCGAATCACCAAAACCAAACTGAACCGGATCGATCTATGGATATTGCTCATAATTAAATATTCTCAAAACCCTAGCATGCTCCTATGAATTTAATGCATAATTGTGGATTGAGAGATTACCGTAAATCCGTAGTGTCTGTACCGATCTTTTGCGTTTGAATTCCAAGAACCAATTCAACCACGCAATCCGATTTCTCTGCGGAAACAGATATTAGAAAACTAATCTCTAGAGAAAATCAAAAATAAAGAAAAGGGAAAGAAGAAATCTGTTGTTCTCCAGATCAGGTCTTCAGATCTGTGTCCCGGTGCTGGTCAGATCTACTACTGGTGAGGACTCCGTAGATCTGTGACTTGAGCAGGACCAGAATCGAAATTCTCCTCCCTCTTCTCACCAAAAACGGCGCCCACCTCTCTCTCTCTTAGGGTTTGTGTTTCAACTGTGTTACAACTTATGAGAGATAGTTGTCTATTTATAGAACTAGGGTTAGAAACCCTAATGGGCCAATTTGGGCTCAATTCAGCACACTTGTTGGGCCAGACCTGGGACCTAATGCAAATAATAAAGTGGGCCTATAAATTAATTAATTCCCATGTCCACAACCCAGGACACAATTAATTAATTAATATTAATTCTTTTTCACCACAAAATTAATACTGACCTACCCCTTTATTACCACGTTGTGAGAACGGGTTGCATTAATTGAGAATCCCCATATTTAAGGTTACCGGACATCCATTAATTAATCGAAGCCTCTGACAAGCTCTAACTACAATTAATTAATACTCCCTCCGTCCCAAGTAAATTGTCCACATTTCCTTTTTCGTCTGTCCCACAATATTAGTCCACTTTCCTAAAATAGCAAATTCTCTACACTCATCAATAAAATATTCATCCCACTAACTCCCACTACTACTCACATGCATTGGTTATCGTGCCCGATCAAATGTGGACAATTTGACCGGGACGGAGGGAGTATCTTATTATTCCTGAGTAGTACCACTCAAACCTTATCACTCGTGCCTGAACTTAATCAGCCTGCAGGACTTTGGCACGATGAATGTTATTGAGCTCCTCAGGGAATGTCCCCATCCTATTACTCGGATATGGTTACCTAAGTTCAGTCTCAGGCGGTACTACACGAACTGTTGTTACCCAAGATGCGGATATACGAGCGCGCTGTATTGGCTCTCCACCATGGCAAGTCAAAGCAACAGTCAACCCGTGCAAACCCCTGAACCTTCGTTAGGGTTTGGACTCAATCAATATAACGAGATCTTTTATTCGCTGATGTCAGACAAACGAATATATCTCACTGCGGTCCATCAATACGCCACCTCTGCTTCAAGTGACCAAGACAGACTACTTATTCCGACAATGCCGCAGCCATCCGGACAGACGTATCCTCATACGCTGTCTCGGCTGTGATCAGGTTTATGTCTCACTAGGTCAAGTGATCATACTGTCTTCTGCGATCTACAACACGCCGTATGATCGTCCCTATCGGTGAGACAAGAGGATACCATTGTTCATACATGTACGATTGTTAACAGATAGGAGAAATAAACTGTTGTATACACATTGTAATAAATGCTTTCAGTATACAAAACCCATCAGTTGTCTCGTTCAAACAAGTTCACGAGATGGACTGCTCGAGGGTCACATCTTAGAGAGCTCTTTGCTGCATGATATGCAGAAACTGTGAAACATGTACATGCAGACGAATGAGAAGAAGCCCGGAGGGGAAGGTGAAAACGGAAAAAGAAGTCTCCATTTTTCTATCCATTGCTGCTAGGATTACCTTTTCCAACGACAGCAGCACCTTCGTAAGCAGAGAACTGTTGAAAGCCAGCATGAGGGAAGCTGAAAGCTGGTCAGAATATCAAACACACTTCCCTTGATGCAGTACTGTGCTCGGATGACATTACCAGCAGTTGCTAGTTGTAGGAGAAGACCAAGAGTAGCCTAGCATAGTTTTGTAATAGATCTGTATAGGTTTCTTGAGTTAGTTTATCCCTGTACATGTAATGAAAATACTTAAAGGATAATCTGACTTGTTGATGACAATCTCTTTTTGTCCAACAATGGTCTTCATTCTTCATAGATGAACTTACACATTCTAGTGTAATCAACAAGCTTCTTTTGCTCTCCTATTTACTTAAGATTTTAATGCTCTAAACTGTCTTGAAAAAAATTATAATCAAGAAATATCTCTCCAATCTTATAAGGAGAAGATCTTAAGTAGGTGAAAGCTGAACTTGAAGGGGAATCTTTTTTAGTTTAAAAACTGATAGTTTTTACTTGTAAAAACTCGATAAGTATTTCGCTCCCCATCAACTTAGGTTAGAGATGGCTTTCACCACACCAAAAAGGGAGAATTGTTAGGAAATTTGATAAAAAAAAATTTCCTTCCCTTATTTTTGTGTTTTGGTGGGTTAGACTTCAGCATAGTCAAAAATTGCAAAGTCCTATATAGGATCTTTTATTGAGTTGTAAGTTGGAGCTAATATGAAGATTAGACTGTCTAATCGGTCTAGAATGTGCAAAAGACTCAATAGACAAAGGTTCGAGCCGAACTTGCAAAGTTGGTTGATTATGATTCTAGCTTGAAAGTTTCAATATCACCAAGTACGGATCCAACAAGTATGGTCTCAACATTTATGTCATACTTACCAGCATAGGAATCAAGCATACACCAAAGAATGACGTCATTAGCATGGAGTTGCAAGTATGACAACATCAGCATGGACTTCCCAGTTTAGTTCCTAACACAAGAAGATGAGAAGAATTGCTTGAGGAACGTACTAAAGAAGTACAGACTTTAAGGATTGGAGATACCTTAAAGTCTGCAAGCACTAAACACCAAGTTTTGTTACCTAGAGCAACCGGTCCAAGATTTCTCAAACTGGAGAATATTGTCGTTCTGACAAAAAGACGAACCGTCGATGTCACTGTCATAAAAAGACAGAGCAGGTGCACGACTTCTGGAAAAGCACCACCTACCCGGCTAGCGCAGTAGCCAACAGAGACATCCGATTAGACATCTTCCAAATTATCTCTAACAGGCATTTATTTCAAACCTTCAAGCTCACGACTATAAATACTGGAGAAATTAACAGAAGAAGGTTATGAACTACAACTAATGCATACGATTTGCTAACTCAAACTATACTAGTTACAATATGCAATCACCGAACCGAGCATGCGAAAGCAAATGACTTTCAAGCTTACTACTCACGTTCGAGACTTTTAAGCTTTTCCGTGTGTCACCTCAGTGAACACGAGACTCAGAACCTTAGTGTTCTTGATGGTCTTTCTCTCCAAGAAAGACTACAACAGTCAAATACGTCTTGTACTCTCACTCTTAAGGGAAACCTGTCGCCAAAGAGACAGTCAAGGGAGAACTATAAACATCCTATTCCAGTTATAAGGAGGCTAAGTGGTGCGCCCACACTCTAAGTAGCTGCGAAGCAAAGAACCAAGCAAGGACCAGGCGAGTGCGCTTGTGAATCGGTGGACGAGACATTCACCTTCAAGATATAGATCGTAGGAGCACCTGTAAAAGTTATAAGCTTAGTGGATCACCAGACTTAGGTCAGAAGAGTGGACGTAGAAGGGTTCAGTCTGAACCACTATATATCGTTTATCATTTGCTGCTTTATTTCATTTTGTCAGCTTATCTCACTTTAAAACCTAATACTCAAGTATTGTAGTACTCTGAATACTAATATTAAGCATACTTGACGATTGAGTGCGTGAACAAGATTTGACAAACCAAGTTGACACGTCACCATCAGCTTGGATAAGTGCAAGCTTACCGAACAAACAAACTTAATTTCCAATGTGTATATATTTTCTACTCTGATAAATTGGGACCAACAACTAATTAGCACAACATTGTGGGAGACATATTTCTTAAAGGTTGAAGGTGCTTTAAATCGAGGAAAGAGTTCTTCTAAATGTTGAAATTAAAGTAATTTTGCAAAGGTATTAGAGTATGACATCATAAAGATATCAATTGTCTCATTCTTACTTACTGTAACTAAGTAAGTATCAAATTTATTTGTCGTATATTATAGTTGTACAAAAAAATATTTTAATTCTTTTATATTATTTATATTTAACTATTTAAGTTTAAATTATTTTATATTATTTAAGTAATACACATTCACGACCAACAAATTCACCGTCCACCACTGTGTACGTGTCAAAATATGCATGCACATCAAATCTATCAAACACCTCCTCCGGTGGAAATTAGGGGTGGCAATTTTTTATCCGATCCGCTAATCTGACACGAATCTGCACGATAATAATGGATACGGATTGAGGCTTATCAGATATGGATCCTTATCAGATCGACACGATAAGAACACAAAAAATTTGGATCAGATTTGGATTGGATACGGATCGGATTGGATAATATATTAAACGGACCGGATTCGGATCGGATACAGATATTCGTTAATAAATTAATAATTTTTTTTCATTTTATTAAATATAATAATTAATTAATTGGTTTTGATATATTAGTTTAGGGTTTAGAGTCCTTTCAAAAACTCAAATATCTTTGTTCTTCTTTTTCTTGTTCCTTTTTTTAATTCACCACCAAAATGTATTTATTTATCTATTCATTATATTTTTTAATATTTATTTTCTTCTATTATCAAAATTTAATGACTTTTTTTTTACTCCACTTCAAGTTTTCAATTAAGTTGTATCAATCGATTAACTAGTTGGTGAGAACTTAAATTTAAATGTTGATGAAAGTAGTAGAATCGTATAAATACTCATTCATTATCTCAACTCTTGCAATTTCACCAAGATAGATGAAAGGTATTTATTATAATTTATTTTATTTGTTATAAATTTTAAAGGTTTAATTAATATTTCTCTCCCTCAAAATTGTAAGTGGAGTATTGATAACTAAGGTGAAGGAATTATTAGTATTTAGAAATGAGCAAGTTTAACCTCTAGTATTTGAATTGCAAGAGTTTGATAGGGGATTTTAATTCAAATGAAGTTGTAGTTTTATTTATTTATCCAACACAGAATTTGAATAATCAAATATGAGTATTTTGTATTATAATATCAAATTTTTATTGGATTATAATTGTGTTTATTGAAATGGATTCTTATTGAATTAATCAAATTTGGATTCTTATCGGATTGGATCCATAACGGATCATTCGGATTGGATACTTATTGGATCCTTAATAGATACGGATCGAATTCGTACGGATACGAATTTGAGCTTAACGGATCAGACACGGTACGAATTTTGATTTTTCTTAACGGATCGAATAAAAATTTGGCCTTAACGGATCGGATCGATAACAGATTGACACGATAAGGATCCGATCCGCACGAATTGCCCCCTAGTGAAATCAAAGTTGATCACCCAAAATAAAAATTTGTTGATATAAAAGTATATTGAATTAAAACACCCTGTTCTCTTCTCCTAGGAAAAAAATGCAACAAAATATTCTATTTAAAATTATCCGCTTCATAATTTTCTCACACATTTTTTCACCGCTGTCCATTTCCTGTTTCACCGTCACCTATGACGATAATCATCCTTACCGCCACTGATTATTTTCTTCTCGAAATTATACTTTATTATCTTCTTCCATCGTATTATAAGAATTTGACCAGTTCAATTGAGACTCAATTACGACCCGATTCTAACAACACTCAATCAGTTTGTTATTAATAAGAAACATTTAAAGATGTAAATACAATTGTTGGAATCCGGAGATATTTGAATAAATATTCCGGACGTAAATATTTAATTTTGTGGAAATTAAATATTACAGGATCGATCTACGTTGCGAGTAGATAATCGTGGTATATTTATTTTCTCAAATTTTTATTCCGGTGAGTGAGAAATTAATCCGCGAAGGTGACATGTGGCGTCATTATTACATAGTTAATTAAGACAAGTATTAATTAAAGACATGTAATAATTAAGACATCCCACATTGAGAATCTAACCTTGTCTTAACAGGTTTAAATACATTTACACTGATATAGTATAATAACTGAGTGTGCTAGAGACGTTGTATAACATGCCCACGCGTGCCGCCGCCGCCGCCGCCCGCCTCGCCTCGCCCCGGCCTTCGGCCTCTGCGAATCCGCAGGCCGAGCCCGAGCCCGAGCCCTGAGCCCCGGTTTTTGGTTCTTGGCAATTGGTCTTTGGGTGGTCTTTGGGCCTTGGGTCTTGGCCCGTCACGACCTTATCTTTTTTATCAACAGAAATGAGCTCGATGGGCTTATCGAAGTGGGTCAGTTGACTGGGTCGGTCCAGTCAATACGTATGCACACGTGGCTTGCGACGTGGCTAATGAGTCAGCACACGTGCGCATTGAGGTGTCGGGACCGTTACACTCGTTTGAATTTAAACGAGCATTTAGCATCCGTGACTATCGCCCGTAACGGTTGCTCTAGCCCGTGTCTCCCGTCGTAACTGTCCGCGCCATCATGAGAGCAGGTGTAACCGCTGTTGGACCTTAATTTTAGCTCTCACCTGAATCTCTGCACAAATTTCCCTGCATTTTCCATCTTTCAGCTGCTCAGTCCTACTCCTCTCCAGTTCGCTGGAACTCATTTGATTACGGTGCTGTTTCAACCGAGGCGTAGCCATTTTACCTTTAGAGACAAAACGCTTAAATCGAGCACTATGGTGGCGTATTAGTTGTTGGGAAAATTATCTAAGTTTCCCTTCCCCAGTTGATAGCTTAGATCTTTGATTTGGTGTTTAAGTGTTTTGGTGGATCAAATCCTAAGTCCAACCAGCGTCAGTTTGTCTCTAGAATAGCTCTAGTCTCAAATGTAAAGTCCTGTTTAGGTCTTTTGAGTTGTAAGTCGTAGCTGATCAAGACTCATGCTGGCTACTGTTCACCAGCATGAGATGTGCTTACCAGTTGAGAGAAGTCTCACCAGCAGACGACTGACAGACCCATGCTGACACTGTTCATCAGCGTGGAGTCAAGAGCTAATGACTGGCTACTGTTCACCAGTTGGAAGGATTTCACCAGCAGGAGGCTGACAAATCCTACCAGCAGAATACGTGTTCTGGCTGACACTATTCACCAGCGGTGAAGCCACCAGTCATGGGAGATTCCAAGAAAGGGTTAACATCAGACAAATTGGTAGACTAAGATTGTGCCAGCGTAAGTCACCAGCAGAGACTGCCAGCACAAGATCACCAGTACGATCTACCAGTCGGATGTTACCAGCAGAATTCAAGATTCACTCTCCCAGAGTCTTAGAGACAAAAAGAAGATTCGTCTGAGGAATATACTGACAAAGTAAGACTTTAAGGAAGGATATCCTTAAAGTCTATCAGTTCAAGACACCAGTTGCGATTCCTCGTACTGACGAAATAATGCCGTTCTGACACAAAGAGGTCTGTGTCAGAAAAAGCAGACACAGGTATGGGGTTTTCCTGAAATTCCTACCTGCCGCCGTCTGAAGTACATCCGAGGACAGAGACCCATTCCGGATGTGTCCAAACGGCTAGAAATTTGAATGGGATCCTGCGTCTATAAATAGGTCGGAGCTATCAACATTTAAGAGGCTTCCCAGTTTTCGACGCTTACACGCTTGCATCCTGAACATTCAATACTCTCCAACTACCGAAAGAACGAACATTCATTGCTAGCAAGCAAGCATCTTTCGAGGCTTTCTTTAAAGCTTTTCCGTGTGTTGATATCTTTCAAACACGAGACTTCAAGCTTCCTGCTTGTAAGTTTAGACCTCACCTGGTGTTCTTTCTCTTTCTGAGGAAGAACATAGCAGCTCCAGAGCCAGCCAGCTCTTGAGTTATTACGGGCAGTTTGCCGTAGAGGATTTACGTTCTTGGGAGAACTCAACACCCAACCAGTCAGAGGAGGAGGTTGAAGTGACGTGCTCGCACTCCATCCATCTGACGAAGAGTTGAAGAAGGACAAGGACCGGGAGCGGTTGATCCAGTGGACTGGTAGACGGGGCATTTACCAGCTGGAGATAGATCGTAGGAACTTTGTACCGGATTACTCTTATAGTGAATTTCCAGTGAGTCGACTGGAGAGTGGACGTAGATCAGTTGATCGAACCACTATAAACATCCTTTGCCTTTATCTGCTTTCAGTATTTAAATTTGTATTTGAAACCCAGCACTCAAGTGCTGGTGTATATCTGAAAACTGATAACTGGGCAAACTAGGCTTAATATATTCTAAGTGTTGAGCTATCAGCTGACCAGCCAGTCAGCCAGTCAGCTGAAGCAACCAGCAGGACAGAGTGCAAGTTAGACTTATAAGTTCAATATTTCCGCTGCGTAACGTTATACACTCTGATAAACCGGGACCAACAAGTGGTATCAGAGCGGACGGTTCTTACAGACCGTTCGTTTCTGTGTCGCTTAGGACCGAGATCCATTTTCCTTGCACCTTGTTTGTCTGTTTGATTAGCTCAGGTACATCAAGATGAATAATCCGAAGCTACTCGAATACGGGACTGTGAAGCATGATATATGGCGAAAGAGGTCGCTCATCTCTCTAAAGAGCATCCATCCAGAGATGAAAGATGTGCTGGAGACAGGGCCGATTGAGATAACCAAGATTCAGCACCAGCTAGGAGATCGTCCAGCAGCTGTGATCCCAAAGCCCCAAGACGAATGGACTTCTGAGGATAGGAAGCGGAATCAGTTGGATTCCATTGCTCACGAGTTAATCCTGGCTTCTCTTCCAGAGTCGCTGATGGAGGAAGCCCTCCAGTTTGATAATGCCAAGGGAGTATGGGATTATCTTGATAGTTTATGTCAAGAAACTGACCAAATGAAACGCAACAAATTGCAGGTTGCAGTGGACAAATATGAGTCCTTCCAGATGCTGACTGGAGAAACCATCAAGGAGATGGAGGCGAGATTCAACGCCATTGTCAGCGAGCTGAAGTCTCTGGGCAGAGAGTACGACAATGCTGATCTTAACTCGAAGATCCTGTCCAAGATACCTAAAGAAGATTGGTTCGTGAAGACGACAGCTCTGAAGGAAAAGGACCTGTCCAAGATGACTCCCAAGGAGTTGTTTGCTCAGTTACAGGCACACGAGTGGGACATCCAGATGGTGAATAAGAACGAGGCCATCAGGAATGTTGGATCCCCCAGCGTTAAAGCTCAGGACGAGGCGTACTTCGTCAAAAAGGACTTCAATTGGAAGCACAAGAAGCCCTTCCATGCTGAGAGACCCGCTGCACAGCACAACCAGCCGAAGGAGATCCAGTCCGCATCAGGATCTCATTCCAAAGGCGGCGAGAGCTCTATCGCTGAACTAGAGCAACAGATGAAAAGACTGGCTTTCCTTCTGGAAAAAGCCAAGTCAAAACAGGGAGTTTCTTCTAGCTCATCTGACGGAAAATTTGTCAAGAGAGCTCCTCGTGCTTGTTTTCAGTGCCAATCCCCTGATCACTTAAAGTTTGAATGTCCACAGGTGGACAAAACTGAGAGGGAAAGGCTGAAGAAGCTCTTTGAAGAGCGTGCTTCCAAGGCTGTTGCCAAAGCCATGCTGACCAGGACTGAGGTGCCTGACATACCCGATCATGATGATGGGGAGTTCGAGTCAGATGGAGAGTCAGAAGAAGAAGCTCTCCTGGCATTTATGGCAGCTCTCGGAGAAGAGCCAGCTGAAGAAGATGCTGAAGATGAGGAACAACTGGCACTTGCTGCTGATAATGAGGTACAATCAGTTCCTCAGTTGCATATCATGCCAGTACAAATCATAGACGATTCTGAGTCGCATTGCTCCGACTCAGAAGATGTCACTTTAGATGTTCTTTAGCATGAATTTTTAAAATTTTATGAAATAAAAAATGTTTTGGCTGGTGAAAATGCTTCGCTGAAAGGTCAAATTACTGTTTTGACCAGTGAGATTGAAAAATCGAGGTCCATCAGCGAAGAGCTAGCAAGTTTGAAAAAGGCTCATTCTGAATTGCTCCAAGATTTCCAAATTGCAAAAACTGAACGAGATAACTTTCACAATCTCGTTCTGGAGCAAGAAAACAAAATCAATTTTCTAAATAAAGGCTCGAAAGACTTGGAGGCAGCTCTAAGTCATTGGAGAAAGCCTTCTGATAAGTCCGGGTTGGGATTTACAAAAGATTTGAGCATAAATCAACCCGAACAAATCAGTACTGGTAAGGGTAAGGGCCAACTAGCAAATGCATCAGCACCAGCTGGTTATGCCAGTTAGTCCCGTGTGGCTGATCAGCACAGGAACCATAAGTCCAGATACATAGGTGAGTCATCAAGACAAAATCCTCAACTGGCAAGATCCTCTGCTGACAGGACGCCAGCACACCCCAGGACGCAGACTAAGCCAAATTATTCTAAGGCAAGGAAGTCAGCGTCAGCTGCCAGTAGAATCCGACAGCCAGCACCAGCTGTCAAGGGATTCCACGCACAACCTTACAAGTATGCCAGTTGCCAGCACACTTGCAAGGGATCCAAATCTCAGCGGAATACTGAGAGGAGGATATTTCCCGATAGGAGGAACACCTATCGGAGGCCTGAGCCCAATCAAAACCTTTTCTCAAGGGCTGGGAAGGCTAATCATCGTGGCCCTCAATTTCAGAGACCACCAAGACAACACGATCAGTCGGAAAGAAATTCCCGACACTCTTGGAGGAAGAATACCTCCAGAGGATCTGCACACACAGCCACACCTTCCAAAACCATGCATTATTTTAGAAGGAAGGGAAAGGCTACAGGTGATGTCAGCAAGGGTAACACCAAGCTGAAGATCACACAAGTCTGATTCCGAAAGGAATGATCCAGAGATCTAACCCTGCAGGACCCGCTGATGATCGGGGACCTAAATGATTCTATTTTTCTGGCAGGAACTAGGTCATGCAAGTCAGCTTCAGAGGTCGAGCGAGTGGATCATTGATAGTGGTTGCTCCGCTCATATGACTGGTGAGGAGTTCCTGTTCTCAGAGCTTACCAAGGTCAGAGGACCTCCAGTCATTTTTGGTGATAACTCCAAGGGCAGAGTTATTAGCAAGGGCTGCATCGAGAAAGATGATGTGCGTATTGTCAACGTATCCCTTGTTACCAACCTGAAGCACAACCTCCTGAGCATCAGTCAGCTGTGCGACAATGGTTATACCATTGTGTTTGACAAGTCTGGGTGCCAGATCAAGAATGAAGATTCTGGTGAGACCAAGCTGAGAGGTGTCAGGAAAGGAGGCCTTTATGTCGTTGACTGGCAAAGCGGGAAGACTGATACATGCTTTGTTGCCACCAGTTCCATGGAAACTAACTGGCTGTGGCACAAAAGGTTAAGTCATCTGAACTTCAAAACTATTAATTACCTAACCAAGCATGATCTTGTAGATGGTCTACCCAAGGGTGGGTTCAAGAAGGAAGGAATTTGCAAGGCATGCCAGCAAGGCAAGCAAACTAAGAAGTCCTTCAAGAACCAGTCGCCAGTCTACCCCAGTACCAGTCAGGTACTCGAGCTGTTACATATGGACCTGTTTGGACCAGTAACGCCGCAAACCATTGGAGGAAGGCGATATTCGCTGGTGGTAGTCGATGACTACTCGCGCTATACATGGATCAAGCTTCTCAGAACCAAGGATGAGGTGAAGGTGATTCTTCCTGAGTTGATCATCCAAGCTCAGAAACAGAGAGAAGCTGTGGTAAAGCGAATTCGATCAGACAATGGGACTGAATTCTGCAACGGTCCGCTGATGGATTTTTGCGCGGAGGCCGGGATCAAGCATGAGAGATCTACACCAAGGCAACCGCAGCAAAATGGACTGGCAGAACGTAGGAACAGGACGCTGAAAGAAGCAGTCCGGTCCATGCTGGCTGAGTCCGGCTTGGGACAGAGTTTCTGGGGAGAAGCGTTGGTGACTGCCTGCTACACTCAGAATAGAAGCGGGATCAACGACAGACTCCAGAAAACTCCCTACGAAGTGTACTTTGGTCGTAAGCCTTCTATAGCTCATCTTCGTGCATTCGGTTCACCATGTTATATCCATAATAATGGGAAGTCGAAGTTAAATGCTTTCTCGCCTAAGGCTGATGAGGGTGTGTTTGTCGGATATGGACATCCCTCTCACAAGGGCTATAGAGTATTTAACAAGACTACCCAACTTGTGGAAATAACATGCAATGTTGTTTTTGATGAAGCTACTTTAGTGCGCAGGACCTTACGCCAACTGGCTGAAGATGTTCCTGAGGTCGAGGATGTCAGCGACCAGTTGGGCAGGAATTCTTCCGATGCTCAACCAACTGGTTCGACTAGACCTATGAATGGATCATCTTCACAACCAGTTCCCTCAGGTGCCCATCAGCAACCTGAGAGGGTCGGTGATGCAAATGACCTTGCTGAGACCTT
>JAPKLW010001257.1:128017-193340 GCA_026898455.1 Plectranthus barbatus
AGGCCACCAGCACCAGCACCAGGCGAAATCTTATCTGAAGAAACTTTTGAACGCCTGCTGGTGATGGGCGCTGACAAGGATGTACTATCCCTTGTGGATGAGTACCAGCCGGAGGAGGAAACCGCTGATGTCCCTCCACCCGTGCAAGGGGGTGGTGGAGGTGACGACGTCCCACTGGCCGCGCAAGGGGGTGCCAGTGGAGGAGAAGAAGAGCGGGCGACCACCCCGGTACAACTGGCGAGCTCCTCGGATGTCAGTTCTGAATCCGAGGATGAAGAGGAACCAAGGGCTGAGAAGCCAGAGCAGGAGCCAGCTACGGAGGTGGTGCATCACTCAATGGTGCAGAGGATGGAGCCAAGGGATCTGTTCCCAGACTTTGAAGCTAAGGCTCAAGTTTCTGCCAGTCGCCCCCGATCCACAGATGCCTCGACATCAACTTCTGGGCGACAAGCAGCATCCTCAACATCACCAGTTAGGCGTGCACGATCTGAAAGGCGTCCTTACAAGCTCTGCATTCAAGAGCATCAACTGGTTGATGAGGATACTTTCCAGGCTCGAGTGACAGGAGTGCACCGGTGGGAGCAGCGCGGGGAGATGGCATTTCATAATTCAAGAGTGCCAGAGCCATCTGCATTCAACATCATACCTTTCAGCGGACTCCCCCACCAGTCGGTATATGCCTCCAGAATCACTGACTGGTGCCTGCCCCTGCAGCCAGTGGAATATTACAACTCCACTCTCTATGAGTATGCTGAGAACATCGCGGTGGAGGTGGAAAATGCCGTCAATGACGAGATAATATCCAGCTACCGTAGGCTCTGGAGGGTGGATCCGGAACTATGTCTGGAGTTCCGGAGATGGAGAA
The DNA here is from genome assembly GCA_026898455.1 of Plectranthus barbatus. Lineage (NCBI taxonomy): Eukaryota > Viridiplantae > Streptophyta > Magnoliopsida > Lamiales > Lamiaceae > Plectranthus > Plectranthus barbatus. The sequence continues at coordinate 128,883 of JAPKLW010001257.1, forward strand.
TTTTTGATAGATGCCAGCGCCTGCTGACTGTGGAGAAACGGGCGGTTCTCTATGCCAGGCTGGGTCTTGGCTACTGGAGAGCGGAGGAGGAGTGGGCCAATGCTTTCATGGGCACCGATCCTGAATGCCACCAGCAGCTGTCTACAAGGAGGATCCAGCGCCGCTTGCTGAAGATTGCAAAGTACAGGCAGCTGACTGGAAGCTCCGGCCTCCCGCCACGGCAAAAGGTCAAGTTACCTTTCCTCCAGTTCCGAGTCAGCAGTCGGGGGTACCAGCTGACGTACGCGCTCCGACGCCTCAGAGTGCTGGTTACCCTCCCAAGGATCCCTCCCTATCATGCTATCCTGTTCGACATGGCTGCCTGCGCCTTGCTGGTAGACCATATTGTGGAGGAGGATCCTTCTCGTGGCTTATGGCTGACCCTTGCCGTCCCTCATGTTCCTATTGTCTCGGGCGATCTCGTCCCTGATTCTATGGACTGGCAAGTGGTGGAATTCACAGCCCCCCTCGTTTTTGAAGAAGTCCAGCCAGCTCCAGCAGCAGTGCTAATGGTGGAATCAGCTGAGGAGCCAACTGAGGAAGTACAAGTAGAGGCACCAGTAGCTGCTGCAGTGCCAGCGGAGGAGCCAGCCCCGATGGAGATATCAGCTGCATCTAAACCAGCAGCGGCTCCTTCCGCAACTGATGTGCCTTCCTCTTCCCTTGCAGTTTCAGCACAGCCTCTCTCCGAAGTCCATCCGCCTGCGCAACTGCTTGATCTCATCGATGCCAGGATGGACCAGCGCTTTTCCTCCTACCGAGCAGAGATGGCGCAACAAATGGAGACCTTCACCTCTGGGGTGAACTCCTTTTTGGTGCGGATCCAAGAGGGGGAAGATGCGCGAGCACGTGCCGAGGCTGAGAGGTTCCGTCTTGCTGAAGAGGAGAGGAGGATAGCTGCTGAGGAAAGGGAGAAGAGCAGACAAGACATGGCGGCTCTTACTGAGATCTTGAGGAACCTAGCTAATCGAAATCAATCACCAGGATCATCTTCTCAGCCATAGTCTAGCTTCTTCATTTTGTTGTAAGTATTTATATCTCTAGACTAGTCATTTTTTCTATCCTGTACTTGTAATTTCACATCATTAATGGATTGATTACTGACGGGTTGACGACAATTTCTCATTGTCCAACCAATGTCTACTGATTTTTACTTACCAGCTGAACTTACACATTTTGTGTAATCAGCACCAGCACTCCATTTGGTATCTTTTAATTCTAACCTGGCTCAGATTCTTACTTCATAATTTAATCGAGCAATATCCCTCCCAGTTTGAGGGGGAAGATCCTAAGGTTAGAGCTGATGTGAGGAAGTAGTTTCATGGGTTTAGATCTGATAGGCTTATTTGTAAAAACCCTGAAATACCTTGTAACTTTCCTCATCAGCTGAGTGCTCGCTGGTTAGGCTTTGATCGCACCAAAAAGGGGGAAATTGTTGGGAAAATTATCTAAGTTTCCCTTCCCCAGTTGATAGCTTAGATCTTTGATTTGGTGTTTAAGTGTTTTGGTGGATCAAATCCTAAGTCCAACCAGCGTCAGTTTGTCTCTAGAATAGCTCTAGTCTCAAATGTAAAGTCCTGTTTAGGTCTTTTGAATTGTAAGTCGTAGCTGATCAAGACTCATGCTGGCTACTGTTCACCAGCATGAGATGTGCTTACCAGTTGAGAGAAGTCTCACCAGCAGACGACTGACAGACCCATGCTGACACTGTTCATCAGCGTGGAGTCAAGAGCTAATGACTGGCTACTGTTCACCAGTTGGAAGGATTTCACCAGCAGGAGGCTGACAAATCCTACCAGCAGAATACGTGTTCTGGCTGACACTATTCACCAGCGGTGAAGCCACCAGTCATGGGAGATTCCAAGAAAGGGTTAACATCAGACAAATTGGTAGACTAAGATTGTGCCAGCGTAAGTCACCAGCAGAGACTGCCAGCACAAGATCACCAGTACGATCTACCAGTCGGATGTTACCAGCAGAATTCAAGATTCACTCTCCCAGAGTCTTAGAGACAAAAAGAAGATTCGTCTGAGGAATATACTGACAAAGTAAGACTTTAAGGAAGGATATCCTTAAAGTCTATCAGTTCAAGACACCAGTTGCGATTCCTCGTACTGACGAAATAATGCCGTTCTGACACAAAGAGGTCTGTGTCAGAAAAAGCAGACACAGGTATGGGGTTTTCCTGAAATTCCTACCTGCCGCCGTCTGAAGTACATCCGAGGACAGAGACCCATTCCGGATGTGTCCAAACGGCTAGAAATTTGAATGGGATCCTGCGTCTATAAATAGGTCGGAGCTATCAACATTTAAGAGGCTTCCCAGTTTTCGACGCTTACACGCTTGCATCCTGAACATTCAATACTCTCCAACTACCGAAAGAACGAACATTCATTGCTAGCAAGCTAGCATCTTTCGAGGCTTTCTTTAAAGCTTTTCCGTGTGTTGATATCTTTCAAACACGAGACTTCAAGCTTCCTGCTTGTAAGTTTAGACCTCACCTGGTGTTCTTTCTCTTTCTGAGGAAGAACATAGCAGCTCCAGAGCCAGCCAGCTCTTGAGTTATTACGGGCAGTTTGCCGTAGAGGATTTACGTTCTTGGGAGAACTCAACACCCAACCAGTCAGAGGAGGAGGTTGAAGTGACGTGCTCGCACTCCATCCATCTGACGAAGAGTTGAAGAAGGACAAGGACCGGGAGCGGTTGATCCAGTGGACTGGTAGACGGGGCATCTACCAGCTGGAGATAGATCGTAGGAACTTTGTACCGGATTACTCTTATAGTGAATTTTCAGTGAGTCGACTGGAGAGTGGACGTAGATCAGTTGATCGAACCACTATAAACATCCTTTGCCTTTATCTGCTTTCAGTATTTAAATTTGTATTTGAAACCCAGCACTCAAGTGCTGGTGTATATCTGAAAACTGATAACTGGGCAAACTAGGCTTAATATATTCTAAGTGTTGAGCTATCAGCTGACCAGCCAGTCAGCCAGTCAGCTGAAGCAACCAGCAGGACAGAGTGCAAGTTAGACTTATAAGTTCAATATTTCCGCTGCGTAACGTTATACACTCTGATAAACCGGGACCAACATTAGTCTTGCGGAAAGAGATCCTCTCGACTCGGTTGTTCAGTTTGATTTCATAAATTTTCTGTATTATTTAAATTTCAGCAAGTGTTATTTCTTCTACTTTGTTCTCATCTTGTAATCAGTTCCACACATATAATAATATTAAATACATTTTTATTAGATAAAATTCTTTAATTAATAATTAGGACATAATCTCAGTTATCTTATAAACAAGTGGGATCTCAAATTTAGTTCTAATATTTTCAATTACGTGCAGACTATGCAATTGTCTTACCCTCTCCCATATAGTTCGTGGATAGGAAATCGGGTGCACATATTGTTATGTCTTGACCGCCAACCAAAAATGATTTCAATTTCTTATATATATCTAATAAATTAAATTTGAGCTTAGAACTGAAACTTAATTAAAACAATTTTTTTAATAAAGGGAAGGGGAAAAAAAAAACATCATTCTGATGTTGTAAAAGCACAACAGCAATGCATATGTCTTATCTAAATCCGTAAAATTTCCACATTTGTAAGATCAAACGATGTTTCTTTTCGAAAATAGACAAATACCAAATGAATTAATCTCTCTCCAATAACAAGCACTAAAATTAATCTTATTTAATCAGAAAACATTCATTCATAGCATCATAAAACCCAACAAGGAGTCATCTACATCTCCAATTCTCCATAGACACGCGCATACAAAGAGATATAAGCAACTGAAAGAAAGATAAACATCTCAGCCGAAAACAAAAACAAAGAGAAGCTAGGCATGTACACTACATGCAGAAGATGGAAGAGGAAGAGGAAGAGGAAGAGATCAATTAAGGGCACTTGGTCCTGTTGCCATGGGTGGTCATATCAGTGTAGCAAGTCCCACACACCTCCCTGTTACCAGAAGTGCCAGGTGGCACGCACTTGCACCTCGCGCAGCACGTCCCACATGCCCTGCTGCACACATTCGGCCTCGAATGCAGGCTGCACCTCACCTTGCACTGCTCCCCACAATCTGCGTTCCATCTTCTCACATTAATTTACGCACCCAACTCATTAACCATCAACTTTTACTTACCTACATACGGCAGAAGCCTCCTGTTACTGCCTTTCACCACCTGAAATTTTTTGGAGGAGATTGATTGATCAGAGAATAATTAATTAATTAATTAAATAGTAGGAAGAGAAGAGAGATTTTGATCGAATCAATTAAGCACACCAGTGAGACTTCTTCTCCAGCATCGGATGAGACCTGCGGATGATTCCAACAGTTATGTAAGCAGAAGATAATGAAATGAGAAGATAAATAATAAATAAAATTACCAGAGCGATGGAGAACACTAGTAAGGCGGCGAGAAGAAGCGGACGATGCGCCATTGCTCAAGCAAAAGACTTGTCGTTAATTTTATTTTTAAATATATGGCCCCTCCTCTGCTTCAGATATATTTATAGGCGCTTGGTGTCCCTCTCCGAGCACAAGCCTACAATTTTAAGAGTTTTCGGTATTATTTATTGATATGAGATTGAAGACAGATAAATTACTCTTTTATTTAGATTAAATTGAATACTGTAAAATAATGTAGGTGCCCGTGTCTTAAAGTTATGTATTACTCCATCTGTTCCCCTAGAATATGTCATTTTCATTTTGTTACATTAATTTCGGAGCTAGTATTTAGTAGTTAATTGTGGTTAATAATAAAATTGACAATCATAATTAACTTATTTAAGTCTTAAATAAGTTAATTACGATTGCCAATTTTATTATTAACCACGATTAACTACTAAATACTAGCTCCGAAATTAATGTATCAAAATAAAAAGGATCTATTTAAGCGAGACGGATGGAATTTTTTTTTATTGATTCATTAAATTTTAGCCAATTAAATTCTGTTGAGACCCGAAATTCGATTTGATCCAGCAAAAGAATTCGGCACAACTCATTAGAAAGGTATTTGTTCCAAAATCAGAAAAACGTATGCATCTGAATGTTGTACGAAAATAAGCAATAATTTTACTCTTTATTCTTAGAACTGGCTGTGACTTGGCCAATTCTGATTTTAAAACTAGTTTGAAAGCCGAATCTTTACTGATTGACTTTTCAAAATATACACCAACAACTCAAAAGAGTTGTTGGATTTCAAATCAAGATCAAAGATCAAAACACAAAAAAGAAAAATAAAGCAGTAAAAGAAAGTAAAGGACACGAGATTTTTATTATGATTCGGAGCTAAATGTCATACTTCCATTCTTCATACGCAGAGGTTGAAAATCACTAGAATTTTTTACAGGGTAATGTAGCACGATTTGTCGCAGTCGCGGGCAGCTCTTTTGTCCACCAACTGTATGCGATCTCGCTTAGTCCACCATGAACGCGCTCTCTCCAGCTTGATGTACGAACACGTCGCGCAGCCACCAGCTGGAAAGGGTTGGTTTTTATGTGTTCTTCACAGAACGTTGAGGTTGGGGTTCGGTGTTGTACCGCCGGAGTTTCTCAAAGAGTGAGAAACTCATCACAAATTCTTACTCATAAAGTAAGAACTCTGAAAGTAGCTCTAGCAAGATGCTCAGAGCCTCGTGAATAAAATATGGAAATGACCAGAGCTTTGAAAGTATTAAGACCGAGACCTTAGAGAACTCGTAATTGCATAAATGGAGGTTACAGAAAGTGGTAGCTTTGATAATTGTTTGTACTCGTTTTCGTAACTGTGTTCTTCACAATTTTTGTAACCTTTTTCCTGTGTGCATTTCTCACTATCTAAAAGCGCTAGCCTTGAGAAGATAGAGATCTAGTCATTTGACACAAATTCAAGTTCAACCAATGGGAGATTTTGACGTAGTATGCTTTCTCCGCTGCATTACTATATGGAGCTCTGCAGTAGGTAGACTTTTCTACCTTGTGTCAGAACGACACTTTTCCCGTCTTACGAATCCAAACTGGTAGATTCCTAAGCAATTTGGTCTTCGTCTCTGAGTGATGCAGACTTGTAGAAACCACCATCTTCAAGTTAGCTCCTTAATGATTTACGACTGACACATTCTTATTTTCTCTTTGTTTAGTCTTCATCAGTTTCCTTCTTCTTTGAGCTCAGTAAACTGGTTGTTGATCTTCGCTGCTGGCAACTTGTTAGTTTTTCAACCATTTCAGCACATGTAGACATCACTAGCTACTAGATCCAAACTTGTGAGATATCTGACTCCTATTACAACTAGAAATTCTTATACAGTAGCTAAGTTCATATCTAGAGACTTGTCAGCTCTATAAATTTTAACTGACAAACTGGTTGGTTTAACACATCATAACATAATAAAAGGGAGAATTACAAAATTAAATCGTTCCTCCCACGTACTCACACGGTCCACAACAGAAACATTCGTATGTCGTCATCCGCAAGTTGTTATCAACCTCCAATAAACTCATAAAGGGATTGTTGGTAAACTGAATTGTCAATCCATAACCCAGGTTGAAATTGAATATCAAAATAAACTTCTATGTCTATAAATAATCCTAGAATGATCCTATTGAAATGAAGAAGATGGTTTGTGCGAAATACCTGGATTGTAGAAATTGTTGAACTGGGTGCACGGGGATTTGATCCTATATCCTCTTTCTTGCACAACAAAATTTTAATCCTACAAGATAAATGTATTAAATCTACTGAGATTATAAGAATAATTTTGAAAACTTAGAGAGAGAAAGAAGATATTGATCCTCCAGATCTGATCTTCTGATCTGTATCCTAGCTCTGATCCAGAAATCTGGCGAATATAACCTCCGAATTTTGTGCCTATCGAGAAGCAGAGTTTTCTCCTTCTTTCTCCGATCAAGTCGCCTATGATCGGCTCCCAGTTACTAGTCTGCTGCTTAGTAGCTTATGATCTTGTGGTGTGTTGTGATCTGAGAGTCTGAGGGGTATTTATAGGAGAAATCTGATCTCAGATGGGCTTGAGCTTTCATAGGCTAAACCAGGGACCAGAATGCAAATCGCAAATAAGGTCTATCAATTAATTAATTCTCATATTCAACCCAGAATATAATTAATCAATTAATATTGATTTATGCCCTCAGAGAATCAATATTGTCCCACCCATTTGCTACCACGTTATGAGGAACGGATTGCATTGGCTCAAAAAATTCCCATATTTAAGGTTAACAAACATTCATTAATTAATTTGAGCTCTAACAAGCTTTCAAAATTAATTAACATATTTTATTCTTGAATCAATCCACTCAACCATTTTCACTTATACTTAAACTTAATCAGCCTGCAGGACTTTAGCATAACGAACATTTTGAGCTGTTCAGAGGATGTCACCAACTTATAATGGATATGGTTACCTAGTTTGATACGATCCTTGTTGGGAAGGTTTAGATCGCAGCCCAGGAACTCGAACGAATGGACTTAGACAAGACGCAGAAGCAACTAAAGTTGTTAACAGGGGAAGATCCAACACCTTTGGATTCAAAAGCCTTCAAGTACCGTAGTCCAGATTGAAAATCTCCTACGACCCAAGAAGCGGATTGATCCAACAACGAAGGATATAGTCGAAGATGCCACAAACGGATGTGAAAGTACGGTTGATAAGTCAATGTTGAATTTCAACGTAATCCACTGAAATTCGTGAGTTTTAAGAATTAGAGAAATAACTCACAAAATTATTATTGAACTGAAAACTGCATTATTTGTTCCATAACAAAACCTATATATAGGCAAACTCAAATCCTAATAAGGAAATCAAATCCTAATATAATAAGGAAATCAAATCCTAATAAGCTAAGGAAATAAAATATATCTAAAAGATACAATCCAAAATTACTTAAATAACTAACTACCAAATCTTATCAAGATAAACCAAATCTTCAATTATATCTTCAATGAATCTTCTTGAAATATCTTGATAAATCTTGCCAACTAGATGTCCATCATAGTTCTAGTCATAGACAGTCATACAAGATTGCTACCACCCAAGATACAGATATACAAGTTCGACTATAACTTTCCACCATAGTATCTCAAAGTGACACACAAATTTGTGTATACTTCTGTACTTTCATTTAAGCTTAAAATTACATCGAGCATCAAGATCAAGATTCTTTTAATGTCAAATAAAAGAATCGATCTTCCTTAGGTCCTACCAATGCGTACCGCATTCACCAGACATACCAAGCAACCAAGATAAGCTGTTTATTATCGTGTATGTTGCAGCTTATACCCACAGCTTATCCTGGGACTGCCTCAGTTGTGATACCGTTTATATCTCGCTAGGTTAATTGATCCATATGATTTTTTTATGATCTACTACACACCGTATGATCTCCTCATTGACGAGATAAGAGGATACTTGTGTTTGCGACACATGATTTTTAATTCAGAAGGAGATGAACACATAACATTAATGATTCCCCGTATATTAACCAATATCCCTTGTACATCATATACTAATCATAATGGTTTCAGTATACAATTCCATCAATCTCCCTCTTATACTCAGGTATACTCAAAGCATTATGGAAGTGCTTTCCTGAGTATAGAGTGTTGATCCTAATCAAGCTATTATGTCAACATATCATAGAATCGTTGCTCAAGCTAATAAACTGCCTCAGACCGAGGAATTAGCAGATTCATAGAAAGTATATGCGCATGATTCGCAAATGAGAGAATATGCTCGAAGCAGTATCTCCATTCAGGAAAGTTTGGACCAGTTAATGGGTTCAGGGTTAAAAGGTTTACAACATGAGCTATAGACATGTCTGGAATAATAAATTAAAGCATAAATTAAAACATAATCGCAAACTATTGAAACAGATAAACATTGCAACCTTAAGACAAATAATATAATGTTTCCTCCGATTTGCCCAAGTATTTCTATTGCAAGTCACACATGTGAACGTTTATAATAAAATACACGACCAGACTGCATCTTTCAATTCCAGTCCTTTAATTCCAATCCATGTCAATCTCCCTAGATAAATGGAATATATAATCGGAGACCAACCAAGACCATAGTATTCTGCTGAGCAAGGACATCACAAATGAGTTATACTCTGGATAATATCTAAGCTTATATACCACAAAGTCAACCTTCCCATATAAAGATCGATTTAAAACACACCATGATTCTTTATAATAAGGTTGTCTCATTTAATTCAATCCCTAGAGAACGTGTGAAAGATCAATACGCAAGCTAAACATGTAGACGTTTACGCATGAGCTCCCACTTCACGCATGAATTAAATATTTGTTTTAAGAAATCTCATCTATTAGAACTTATGAATAATAAAATAAGTAAGCTACACATGTAGACGTTTACTTATTAGATTATTCACTTCCAATAAGAGATTGCTTTATGGAGGTCTTTATAAAATTAACAACTTAGTAATTTTCACTCATAAGATTCAATTGCGCACAGATTATTCTATGTTGTTATAAATTATGGCATTGCTAAAATTCTATCATGCCTTGCATGAACTCCGAATTTATATTCATAATTTAACTTCATAAAATAAATCACATAGCATTCTTTAATGCAGTTAATAAAAAGCATTAAACGTGATCCCTTTTATCTACAACATGCTTGGATGTTGCGCAAAGAATTAAAACACGTATATCATGCGAGAACAGATGACAAAACAAATAAAAAATGTCTTCGTGGCCTCATGATACAAAAAAAAAAAAAAATCCTATCTATTACAAGTTGGATTAATTTTACAGATCTTCGACTGGGCTCCCACTACTTAGACTAAGATCTGAATTCATTTTTGAAAATTAGGCCTCCAAAATTTGATCCATCAGAAAATAGGACAACTGTCTTTCACACATTGCAAGCCTAAAGCCCTCATGTAAACAACCCAACGGGCCACCACCGGGCAAACCACCGCCGCAGGCTACCCGCCACCATCGGAGAACACGCAAGAAACGCACAGCAGTTGTGCGAAGCTTTGCTTGGCCTGCACCCCGCATTCCAACTTCTCCAGTCGTCGCGCTCCTTTGCCGACCACCGCCTCGGCCTGCCCGTCGTCGCCTGTCACCGTCCACCACCTGTTACTCGTCATTGATCGCCGAAGAAGTGTGTAGTGGTACGGTGGTGCATTTGTTGCCTGCGCGCACAAACCTTAGGGGTTTGTGCCGTGCGCGGCTGTGCTTCTTCATGTCGTCGACCGCCGCTGCCTCTCCTTCTTCTTTGTCCATCTTTCCACATCGTTGTCGGCATCCACAGAGGGAGGAGAACAACCGTGAACGTGTGCAGGGTTGTGGAGGTGTCGTGTGTGCGTGCGCCCTGTGCACGTGACCATCGTTGTCAGCGTTCTAATGTTTGCCCTACATCCGCACATCACTGTTGACATTCGCACGCTGCTGGGCTGTTGTCGGGATGTGCTCACAGCCCGCAACAAACCCTATGGTTCCGCCGCGGCTGCCGCTCCCTCGTGGTTGCACAGCCACCGTGCACGGCTGTTGCCGTGCAGGTTCTATCGTGCACCGCCGCGTGTCGCGTGCATTGTGTGATTACTTCATTCTTCGTGTTCTTCGTCTTTTACTTTTTATAGATTTAATTTGAAATTGTAAATTACAAGTAAATAAAACAATCCTACTACAATTTTTTAAAAATAAATCTAACCACAGATTTATCTCGAAGATTAAAAAATGAATCCTTATGAAAAGGGCGGATTAACCCGAGAACCACGAGGAACAAAACCACACAATCGCAATTTTATAATAATAATAATTATCATGCAAATTCATAGATAATATTATTTTTCCTGACAGAGCCAATTAATTCAACCTGACTCCGATACCAATTGAAGGGATTACTAGCAAACTGAATTGTCAATCCATAACCGAGGTTAAAATTGGATATCAAAATAAATTTCTATGTCTATGAATAATCCTAGCATGCTCCTATTGAAATGCAGAAGATGGTTTGTGCAGAATACCAGTATTGTAGAAACTGTTGAGCTGGGTCCACAGGAATTTGATCCTCCATCCTCTTTCTTGCGCGACAAGATGTTAATCTTATATCAATCCTCTTTCTTGCGCAACAAGATGAAGGAATTAAATCTACTAAAATTATAAGAATAATTTTGAAAACTTAGAGAGAGAGAGAGAGAAGATATTGATCCTCTGGATCTGGTATTCTGATTTATATCCAGTTTTGATCCAGAAATCTGGTGAAGATTCATTCTGGATTTCGTGCCTATCGAGAAGCAGAGTATCCTCCTTCTTTCTCAGATCAAGTCGCCTATGATCAGCTCCCAATTACTAGTCTGCTACTTAACAACTTATAATCTTTTGGTGTGTTGTGATCTGAGAGTCTGAGGGGTATTTATAGGAGAAATCTGATCTTAGATGGGCTTGAGCTTTCATGGGCCAGACCAGGGCCAGACCAGGGACTAGAATGCAAATAGCAAATAAGGCCTATCAATTAATTAATTCTTATATTCAACCCAGAATATAATTAATTAATTAATATTGATTCATGCCACCAGAGGACCAATATTGTCCTACCTATTTGCTATCACGTTATGAGGAACGGGTTGCATTGGCTCGAAAAATTCCCATATTTAAGGTTAACAGACATATTAATTAATCTGAGCTCTGACAATCTTCCAAAATTAATTAACATCTTTTATTCTTAAATCAATCCACTCAACCATGTTCACTTATGCTTGAACTTGATCAGCCTGCAGAACTTTAGCATAAAGAACCATTTGAGTTGTTCAGGGAATGTCACCATTCTATACTCGATATGATTACCTAGTTCCAGTCACAGACAGTCATAGAAGATTCCTACCACCCAAGATACAAATATACAAGTTCGACTAGAACTTTCCACCATAGTATCTCAAAGTGACACACAAATTTGTCTATACTTTCGTAAGGCTTAAAATTACATCGAGCATCAAGATCAAGATTCTTTTAATGTTAGATAAAAGAATTGATCTTCCTTAGGTCCTATCAATGCATACCGCACGCACCAGACATACCAAGCAACCAAGATAAGCTATTTATTACTGCATATGCTGCAGCTTATACCAACAGTCTATCCTGGGGCTGTCTCAGCTGTGATACTGTTTATATCTCGCTAGGTTAATTGATCCATACGATCTTCTGTGATATACTACACATCGTATGATCTCCCTATCGATGAGATAAGAGGATACTTGCGTTTGCGACACATGTTTTTTAATTCAGATAGGAGAGGAACATACAACATTGTTGATTCCCCGTAATTAACTAATATCCCTTGTACATAATATACTAATCATAATGATTTCAATATACAATTCCATCAACTCACGACAAGGAAACGCCAATCTAGTCCAATTACATGTTATGGAATTTACTCGAACGACCTATAACTCGAGGCCCACGTAACCACAGGCCACAGACTGTGGATCCAATAACTGATTACAAGGTCTGTCAAGAATCCACTATGGAGTCTATTATCCCTAAAAAATATGGAAGTTGTCATAACAGTCGACAATGATCAATATTCTCCTTTATGCTAGAAGTCTCAAGTTTGAGCATGCAAGCATCAAGATGGTGAGGCTACTAAAGAGGAGTGAGAGGAGAATATAAAAGAGGAAGAATGAGGGAAGTGTGGGCAGACGGATTTGCGACGGAATGAAAAAAATCTTAAAAGTTGATTACATGTTATCCACTACTAAAAAAAATCTTAAAATTTTGATGGATTTGCAACAGATTGGAAAATTGGTCGCCAATTCACGACGGAATTGCGATGGAATTAATTTTAAAACTTAGCGACATAAAATTCCGTTGCTAAAATTTTGATACAGAATTGCAATAAAATTTTCCACCTCTAAATTTAGTGACGGAAAATCCTGTTGCAACTCTGTCGCTAATTATATATATATATATATATATATATATATATATATATATATATTAAAGCATATTAAAATTGACGATTGAATTTGCTTCAACGGTTACAGATAGGACTTAAAAGTAGGAGGTATTGATGGGATTTTTATTTGCAAAGTAAATTGCATAATCCGATTGCTAGGACTGATTATTGGATATCTAAAATTAATTTCTATGTCTATGATCAACCTAGCATACTCCTATTGAATGCATAAGAAAGTTTGCGGAATACCTGGATGAAATTAATCTCTAAACTATTGCGCAGAGAATTGATCTTTAATCCTTGTTGCGCAATAAGACTCAATCTGGAAATAATCATAATTAAATATTTGATTTTTAATAAATAAAAATATAAAAACCAAGAAGAAAGAGAGAGAGAGAGAGAAAAAGATCCACCAGATCTGATCTTCTGATCTGTATTCCTTGCTTTGATCCGTATATCTGGTGAAGATTCCCTCCGAATTTCGTGCCTATCGAGAAGCAAAATTTTCTTCCTTGTCTAAGATCCAGTCAACAATCACAACTCCCAACTCTTTGGTTTGCTGCTTATCAACTTAAGATCTTTGTGGTGTGTTGAGATGTGGAGCTAGGGATATTTATGGGAAATTCTTATCTCTAATGGGATTGAGCTTTACATGGGCCAGACCAGGGACCAGTATGCAAATTGCAAAGAAGGTCTATCAATTAATTAATTCTCATATTCAACCCATAATGTAATTAATTAATTAATATTAATTCATACCACTAGAGAATCAATATTGTCCTACCTCTTTGCTACCACGTTATGAGGAATGAGTTGCACATGCTCGGCATATCCCCATATTTAAGGTTACGGACATTCATTAATTAATTTAGGCTCTGGCAAGCCTACAAATTAATTAACATCTTTTATTCATAAGTAGTACACTTAATTCCTTTTCACTTATGCTTGAACTTAATCAGCCCGCAGGACTTCCGCATAGTGAACTTTTTTTAGCTTCTTAGGGAATGTCACGATCCTATACTGGATATGGTTACCTAATCAAAGAACTAGAAGTCATACACAAGCCACTACTACCCAAGATACAGATATACAAGTACATGTAAGACTCTCCATCATAGTATCTCAAAGTGATACACAAACTTGTGTATACCTCTTAAACTTTCATTAGGCTTCATATTTCATCAATCCATTGAGATCAAGATTCTTTTAATGCCAGACAAAAAAAATCGATCTCAGTTAGTGTTGGGAAGTTTGGCTAAGTTTCCTTTCCCCAGTAGCTACTTGTTTAGATTCTAGTTTTGGTGTTTTGGTGGATCAAATCCTAAGTCCTACCAGCGTCAGTTGTCTCTAGATAGCTCTAGTTCTCAAATGTAAAGTCCTGTTTAGGTCTTTTGAGTTGTAAGTCGCAGCTGATCAAAGACTCATGCTGACACTGTTCACCAGCATGAGAAGTGCTTACCACTGGCTACTGTTCACCAGTTGGGAAAGTCTCATCCGAAGGCGGCTGACAAAGACTCGTGCTGACACTGTTCATCAGCATGAGAAAGAGCTAATGACTGGCTACTGTTCACCAGTTGGGAAGGATTTCACCAGCAGGCGGCTGACAAATCCTACCAGCAGAATACGTGTTCTCACTGACACTATTCACCAGCGGTGAAGCCACCAGTCATGGGAGATTCCAAGAAAGGGTTAACATCAGACATATTGGTAGACTTAGATTGTGCCAGCGCAAAGTCACCAGCAGAGACTGCCAGCACAAGATCACCAGAATGATCTACCAGTCGGATGTTACCAGCAGAATTCCAGATTCTCTCTCCCAGAGTCTTAGAGACAAAAAGAAGATTCGTCTGAGGAATAAACTGACAAAGTATGACTTTAAGGGAGGATACCTTAAAGTCTATCAGTTCAAGACACCAGTTCCGATTCCTCGTACTGACGAATAGTGCCGTTCTGACATAAAGAGATCAATGTCAGATAAAGTGGACAAAAGCATGGCGCTTTCCGGAAATTCCTACCTGTCGCCGTCTGAAGGACATGCGAGGACAGAGACCTTTTCCGGATGTGTCCAAACGGCTAGAAGATTTGAATGGGATCCCGCGTCTATAAATAGGTCGGAACTACCAACATTTAAGACGCTTGCTTCCTGACATTCAATACTCTTCTCTCTCGCTCAACTACCGAAAGTCTGAAACTTTATTGCAAGCAAGCAGAACACTTTCGAGGCCTTTCTAAAGGCTATCCGTGTGTTGATTTATTCAAACACGAGACTTCAAGCTTCCAGCTTGTAAGTTACTGATTTCTTTGGTGTTCTTTCTCTTCTGAGGAAGTTCACAGCAGCTCTTGTGCCAGCCAGCACTTGAGTTATTACAGGCTTTTGCCGTATTGAGAAGATACGTTCTTGGGAGAACTAAACACCCAAACTGCTGTAGAGGTTGAAGTGACGTGCTCGCACTCCACCAGCCGAGAAGAGAGTTGAAGAAGGAATCAAGACCGGGAGCGATTGATCTAGCGAAGTGGTGGACAAGGGTCGCACCAGCTAGAGATAGATCGTAGGCAACTTGTACCTGATTACTCTATAGTGAATTTCCAGTGCTACGACTGGAGAGTGGACGTAGATCAGTTGATCGAACCACTATAAATCCTTTGTCTTTTATCAGTTTTCTGCATTTCATACTGATTTAAAACCCCGCACCCAAGTGCTGGTGTATATCTGAAAACTGATATAACTGTGCAAACAAGGCCTAAAAATATTCTAAGTCTTGAGCTACCAACTGACGAGCCAGTCGCCAGTCAGCTGAGTACGCAGAGTGCAAGTTGACTTACCAGCTGACAAGGTCCCAGTCAGCTGTGTAATCAGCAGAGTGCAAGAAACTATTAACCACATTTTCCGCTGCTAAGTTATACCCTGATAATCCGGGACCAACAGTTAGGTCCTATCAATACGTACCAAAACGTACCATCACATCTAGTGACCAAGATAATCCACTAATTACTGACTGTATTGCAGCCTAGACTGACAGTCTATTCTTGCACTATCTCAGTTGTGATAACCATTTAGATCTCGCTAGGTCAATCGATCCATACGGCCATCTGTGATCTCCAACACGCCGTATGCTCTCCCTATCGACAAGATAAGAGAATAGAGTCGCTTGCGATACATGTTTATTAATTCAAACAGGAGATGATAATACAACAATAATGATTACAAGTATGTTAACCATAATCTATGTTCATAATATACCAATCATAATGATTTTAGTATATAAATCCATGAGGTCTCTAGTTTGAAACCTTGGAGACGCAACCACAAACTCAAGGTGCTCCTACTAAGATAAATTAGTGGTATAATATTCTTACTACTCCCACCGTCCCACATAAATTGTCCATATTTTATTTTTTGTCTGTCCCGTATATTAGTTCACTTTCCTAAAATAGCAAATTATTCACACACATTAGTAAAATATTCATTCCACTATCACTCACTACCACTCACATAACTAGGTTATCGTGCCCTGTCAAATATGAACAATTTGACCAGAACGGAGGAAATATTATATAATTTTTTAAAAAATAATATCCCTTTAATTCGGAGACCTCAATGCAGTGCATCTCTTGCACGACCTTATGACCATCCCTGAATACAATTAAATAATTACTAAAACATATATGTATCTTTATTATACACTTAATAATTTAAACTAGCAAAAATTTTAAGTATAGTTCAACCCATAGCAACTCTTATAAAAACATTCAGAATATAGCAAAAGTGCTTTGACCAAGGTTTGAATGGAGTTGAAATTTCAATTATACCCTCCTATGTATTTCTTTTCTATTTATCTTAAGTTAATTCCATTTACACAAATTGAAATTCCGTCTACACGATTAACTAAAATTCCCAAAATTCCGCATAAACAATTTTGGTATCAGAGCTATATCACACATTTTATTTGGAATGACATTACTAAGAAAAGAAATTTTGAAAATTCAAAATAATATAAAATTAATAAAAGAATTAATAAAATTTCATAAAATAGAAAATGAAATATACGAAGTATTTTGATTAGAAATCTTATTAGAAAAACTAGAAAAGCAACTCAGAATTTTAATAACTGCATGACAGAAGGGAATTCAAAAGTATCTAATTTAATATTAACATTAATAGAAATAATTAAAGAAAATCAAAAAGAATTATTAGATTTAATAAATCGAATAAAGAAAACAAAAATACGAAAATATAAATACCAAGATTTAATTTCCTAAAGGAACAAGGAGAATTAGATAATGAAGAAATATTAACAGGAAAAGAAAAATGTCTTGAATGTAAAGAGGCATTATAATTAATACAAGAATTAGTAACAAAAGGGACAACTAGAAAATTAATAAAAAAAATGAACCTATATATTTAACAAATAAATGGATACCACCAATTCGAAGATTAGCGAAATAGAAAAATTAGCAAAATTAATAGACAAATTACAAATACAAGATCTAAAGGTTGCAAGAATTGATGAAGAAGATGCTCAAGGTATCATATATGGAATAGATAGTGATGATGAAAACCCAACATTAAATATGGAAGAAGAAGAAGATGAAAAACGTAAAAAAGAAGATGCTTCTACAAGCAATGAAACACGACCAAATAAATACGAAAAAAGCTTTGTTGATTATATGTATAAAAATGATTATACATATACAACAGGAAAATACAAAAAGAATATTCCACCATCATATATTCAGAAAGAAAGAAGTATAAGTAGTGGAGTATTAAACATAGATTGTGCATCAAATGCATCAAGTTTAATTATGTTATGGATAAATCAATTCCAAATGATAGTCCAAACTGATGATGATACAATTAGCAAATTACCACTAGAAGATTTTTTAACATATATAATGTATAAAGCTACAGGACAATTATCAGACTGGTTACATACAACGCCATGTAATTATAGTAACTATGCTAAACAAGATACATCAAAAGAAGCTAAATTTGACCTTCTAAAACAATTAACCAAAGAAATATTTGCAGAATTTTTTGGGGATGAAACAGAAACAGCACGAGAATTTGAAAAATCACATATTATAAAAATACTAAGTAATATGGCTCTCTGTGACCCATGTCTTATAGAAAATTTCTTTTGCCAAATAAAAGAAAATTATTATAAAACATCAGATAGAACTGGCCTATTAGATATAGTAAAAAGTAAACTACCACTAGCAATGTTAAAATATATAAATATACAATTAACAAACCCAACAAAAACTAAAACAAAAGAAACATTAGGATTAATAGAAAAATATGCATTAGAATATAGAGATGAATTGTGTATGAGAAAAACCGAAGAAAAATATTTAAAATAAATAAATATACGATGTTGTAAACAACTTGAAACAATTCCACATCAGTATGGATGTAAGCCAGAAAAGAAGAGAAGATATAAAAAACAATATTACCCTCGATATAAAAAATATAGAACATTTAAAAAACTATGGAAACAAAAATATCAGAGTAGGTATAGAAAATATGATAATAAAAACACAGGAAATAAGAAAAATTCGAAAGAAAAAAAGACATGTAGATGCTGGAAATGTCAAGAATTTGGCCATTATGCTAATGAATGTCCAAAGAAAAACTTGTATAAAGAAAATAAAATAAAACTTATATACACTTTAGGGCTCAAACCTATAGAAGACATATACGAAGAAGACGAAGAAATGAATTTCGATACATATAACATAGAATCTGAATCTGAAAGTTCCAGCTATACAGAAAGTAGTGATGAGCAAGAATAGTACATTTATAAAAGTAAAACTATTTAATAAATATACTTTTGCTTATATAGATACTGGAGCAACTATATGTCTTGCACAAGAAAGAATGTTACCAGCAAAATATTGGTCAACACTAGAAAAACCAATACAAGTAAGAGTTGCTAATAATAAAATTATCCAAATAAATGATGGAGCAAAAGATCTTGTAATACTAATTGAAGGAAGAAAATTCCCTCTAGACACCTTATACAAACAAGATACAGGAGTACCATTAATACTAGGAAACAATTTTCTTAAAAAATATTACCCTTTTATTCAAGAAATTGATAGAGTAAAATTACGTTGTCCAACAATGGAAAACCAACGTAGACATTTAGTTACAACAAAGATATATACTACACTTTCCTTTTTACAAGGAAAGATTATCCATGAACTTAAAAATCAACTAATTATGTACATTCACGAAGAAATCGAAATAAAAGTCTTGAGAATCCTCGACGAAATAAGTAGTCAAGATCCTTTAGACCCTATTAAAAATACAAATACAATGGAAGTTAGGATAGAATTAATAGATCCCAATAAAGATGTAAATGTACCAAATAGAATTCCATATACAGAAAGAGATGTCGCAGAATTTAAAGAAGAAACAGAAAAATTATTAGAAAAGGGAATTATAGAACCAAGCATAAGTCCACATAGTGCACCAGCATTTTATGTTGAAAATCATAATGAAATAAAACGGGGAAAAATAAGAATGGTTATAAACTATAAAGAAATGAATAAAGCCACTAGAGGAGATGCATACAAATTACCTAGGCAAGATTATATTTTTAATAAAATTAAAAAGGCAGAATGGTTCACAACCCTTGATGCAAAATCAGGATATTGGCAGTTACGATTACATAAGGATACTAAACCTTTAACAACATTTAGTTGTCCACCACAAAATCAATATCAATTTACAGCTATGCCATTTGGATTAAAACAAGCACCTAGTATCTATCAACGATTTATGGATAGTAATCTTAAGGGGTTTGAATCTATAAGTCTGGCATATATAGACGATATTATAATTTTTACTTTAGGAACAAGAAAACATCATTTAAATCAAGTTGCAAAGATTCTATTACAACTAAAAGAAAAAGGAGTAATTCTAAGTAAAGAAAAAGCAAAAATAGCATTAGAAGAAGTAGAATTCCTAGGAATGAAGATTTTAAAAGGGGGATACATAGAACCACAAAAACATTTATTAGAAAAAATTAATAAATTTCCAGATAAATTAGAAAATAGAAATCAGATACAACGATTTCTTGGGTGTTTAACCTATATTGGTGAAAAGGGTTTTATAAAACAACTTTCAAAAGAACGAGCATTACTACAAGAAATGATATCATAAAAGATTCCATGGAAATGGACAATTAGTGCAACACAAGCTGTAAAAGCTTTAAAAGAGTTATGTAAAAATCTCCCAAAATTATATCTACCAAAACTAAATGATTTACTCATTCTAAATACTGATGCAAGTCAAGATACTTGGGGAGCAGTCCTTCAAGCAATCCCAGGTGTTTATAATGATTTCAAAATATTTATCACAAATAATAAACCATCTGAAGTAAAAACATTTTTAAAACAATTTCAGAATATATTATTAATGAAATGGGCATCAGGAACATTTAAACCAGCTGAGAAAAATTATACGGTCCATGAAAAAGAAACACTTGCATTAATAAAAGCATTACGAAAATTCAAATTGGACTTACAACCAAAAAAATTTATATATCAAACGGACAGTTCTTATACAAAAGACTTTACAAAATACAAGATAAAAGAATCGTATAATAAAGGTCGATTGCTTAGATGGAGCTTTGAAGCTCAACAATACGATTTCTTATCTTTACACATTTCAGGCAAAGAAAACAATCTAGCAGATACATTAACAAGAGAATGAAAGGAGTACGATCCATCCTGAAAACAGAAAGAGAAAGATTATTAAAAAAAGCAAAACAACTTCGTCTGCAAGCACAACAATTACAAAAAGAAGCAAGCCAAACAGATAAAGAAGCACAAGTAATAGAATTAATGCTTAATTCATCCAGTGACAAATCAACCGGAGACTTTCCAGCAGCAACAATCAAGGATAAATCAAAGACAGAAGAACAGGCAACTGGTGGATCTCGATCTAAAGAAAAATTTGATGAAGAAGAAAGAGCTAAAGCATACTGTGTTATTTTTAATGGCTTAAACACGGGAATATATGATGATTGGAGCAAAGCAGCGATCTTCATCAACAACCAAAGCGGCATCATCTACAAAAAATACCCTAGCCTACAGGAAGCAAAAAATGCACTAACAGAGTACCGAAGTACTTATGTAGCAAAAGCAACAATGCCAGGACAACCACTTCAATCAAGAATGGCAAGTTTAGGGCGAATCCCTAATAACAAACCACTAACAATAAATTCTACCCCTACTGAACAAGAACGAGAAGAACTAACAAAATTAACCAAAGTAATTTTTTATCAAGAATATAATTTCTTGATTAACTATACAACGGCAGACAAACCCTCAAGCATATACCCTATTGAAGGCACATTTCAAGGGCCCAAGGCAATCGTTTTACCTAAAGCAGATCCAATTAAGACATATATGATGTTCCAAAGCAGACTCATAAGTACAATATACTTCCGAAACATGGATATATTTCGATACTTTCCAAACTATATGAAGAAGGCTATCCAGCAATATCATTCAGGAGTAATAAAGCAAAGAGAAGGATTCTTGAAGATATTTGCAACATACCCAATATTCTTTGAAGAAGGAGAACAAGCAGGACAAGTCAAACAAACAGCTATACAACTATGCCAGATAGGAGTAAGCAATCAGAACTACCCAACTATTGGAGAAACAAAGCACGAAGATATCATATAGCAATTCTTGAATAATTATGTTCTGATACTACTACGGGGAATTAAGATCAGGGCACGAACAAATTATATCTCAAAATCAGTAATTATATGGAGCATGCAAGCACGAGAAAAAGAAGTTGTCAGTCAAAGTCAAAAATATATAGAGAAATTCTTAAGAGATCTACAAGCTATTGATTTTGAATAAACCCCAGAAATAAAACAAGAAATATGTACCAGACTAGTGGAAGAATTTCCTGGAGATCATGCCTGTAGCATTTGTACACCAAGCACCGACGGCGATGCAGACTTTGAGACAATAGAAGAAAAAAAGATGTGAAAAGACATCACCATTTTTGTAATTTTGTTTCTTTCCTTTTGTAAATACTATGTAAATTATTAGATTCTACTGTGTAGTGGTACCCCTCCAAGGGTAATTATATAAAAGGCAGACCTTTCGTCGCCTATAAATAATTTGGCTCTCATTTGGAGAGGACACACTCTCTATCTTGTAATATATCTTTCATATATGATAGGTTTCTTTCTCTACATATGATCTCTGGCGGATCTGAAGAAGGCTACAACGAAGAAGCTATCTTGCCAAATTGATCTTGAGATCTTGAAGAAGAAATATTTCAGGTATGAAATCACAAAACTCTTTTACAAAGTTCAACATATCAAGCATGAAATGTCAAAGTGGCAACCTATATCGCTGTGACAGCATATAGCAGGCCCGGCAGAGTAATAAATGATATGAAGAACATAGAAGTTAAATTAGATCATAATTATTATAATCAATATCATATACTAACAAGTATAAATAAAAAAATTAGTTGTTGCATTAATCGATACAAGATCTTGTACAAGTTTTATAAGTGAAGATTTAGCAACAGAAATTTATGATTTATATCCAGAAGTAACATATATTACTCTCGAAGGAACTCCAGTAC
Organism: Plectranthus barbatus; assembly: GCA_026898455.1. Taxonomy (NCBI): domain Eukaryota; kingdom Viridiplantae; phylum Streptophyta; class Magnoliopsida; order Lamiales; family Lamiaceae; genus Plectranthus; species Plectranthus barbatus. Next base: position 151,480 of record JAPKLW010001257.1, read on the forward strand.
GAAACACTAAATATACATCTGTTAATATTATTTTTGGTAAAACACTTTCAGTAAAAATAGAAATACCAATTGATGGAAGAACTAAACAAGAACAAAAAGAAATAATATTAGGAATATATTTTCTAGAAAATTTTAATTATAAAATAAAAAGTAAAGAATTAATACTAAAAATACAAGGTGAAAATTTTAAAATCCCATGAATAAATTTATATAAAGAAAACATTAAACAATTACTATGAATATTTTTGAAAAGGGAGAAAGCCTGAGGCAAGAGCAAGAAGATAAAGAAGATATAGATATAAAAGAAATAATAAAAACTGAATCAATTGGAGAATATTTGTCTGATATAATATTCGAACAAAAAATAATAAATAAAGTACGGAAAAATGAAGAATTAACACTTAATTCCAAAGAAAGTATAGAAATCCCAACATTTAATAAAAGAATATCAAATATATTAAATCGAGAAAATATAGTTTACTATGGATTAATGAGTGGAGAATCATTAGTATACATGAATCAAGCAAATTATGAATTTCAAGCATACATATTGAATAAAGAAAAAATAAAAGAAAAAATAGAAAAAATACCTAAAAGAGATTAGAAGAAATTAGGATACATACATATTGGAATAATACAAATAATACTAAAATCTACTTATTTCACAGGAATAGATCCACCCGTACAATTACAAATTGTTGGCAATAGAATTATGAATGAAAAAGAAAAAAATATAGGAGAAATAGATGACAATCTAGGTTTTGACATCATTAAATTCAATGTTGCATTACAATATGAAATTCCTTTCCAAACACAAACCTTTAGTGATGCAATTGGAGTCCGATGTAATTTTGTTAAAAAAGATTTATTGAAATCCTTAGACATACCATTTACTGTAAGTTACAAAGTATCCTATGCATTAACTAATAGTAATTTAAGTATAATTTTTCAACATAGAGATAGAATATATACAGATAAATTATTAAGTACTACAAGTACTGTAATAAAAAAAGATAATAGCCTACAAAAATTCATTCAACGAAGTTCATCTCAAAGAATTCAAAATAATACACCAATCTCAAAAAATATTATAGAACAAGCAAGAGCCAGTACAAGTAATATAAGCCACAATAAATGGCCTGAACCACTAAAAAGACAAACATTACATTCAGATAATCAAATAACACAACTAAATAAACAAATATAAGAATTAAAAACAGTAGTTACAGAGATAAATGATAAAATATAATATTTCTATTACAATTTAGAATTAGAAATGTGTATTAGAAATAAAAGATATGAAAATATTAGAAATAAAAATAATTATAATTGAAATAAATAAAAGAGAAATAATTGAAGGGTATTTATGGAAGAAAAATTGATGAAAATGTGTTTTTGCTATTTTTTGGAGTTTTTCATAAGGGTTGTTATTTACTAAACTACATTTAACCAAATTGTTAGAATATATTTTTGCTCTTTATTATATATCTTTGATAAATAAAATAAAAAAAATCAATACTCAAAATACTCCCTCCGTCCCGATCAAATTGTCCACATTTGACCGGGCACGATAACCAATGCATGTGAGTGGTAGTGGGAGTTAGTGGGATGAATATTTTATTGATGAGTGTAGAGAATTTGCTATTTTAGGAAAGTGGACTAATATTGTGGGACAGACGAAAAAGGAAATGTGGACAATTTACTTGAACGGAGGGAATAATATAGTTTAAAATAAAAAAAAAAGTTAAAAAAATAAATGGGTTACATTGACATGTGACGACAAACGAGGTAGTATGTGGTGTCTCATTGTGTGAGTGCGTCATGTCGGGCCGCCACTTTTGAGCAGAACCCATTATTTCCTGTCTATCACCGCCTTCCCTACTGGAACATTTATAATTATTAAATTTATTTTCAGTGTCCCTTCATTCGGGTGTATAGATTAAAAGCATATTTTCTCAGTTATAAGTTCGAGCTCCCAAGGGGATATCTGGGTTTGTGAGTATGTGTATGAGTTTGATATTAATGTAGACTTATTCAAAAAAAAAAATTATTTCAGTGATTTTTTGCTCGGGATATAATAATTAAAGCATATATTACAGGTTTGAGCTTCCAAGGAACATTTGTGTGTAAATTTAAGATTAATATTACTAATTAAATAATAAAAAAATATTTTCACATATCCGCCAGTCCAAGGCATGTATAATTAAATTGCTTTGTTTCATAATACGAAAAAAATGTTTGGGTGCTGTGAATTTAAAATTAATTATCTAAAAAATTATTTCCACGCTCGTAATTCGAAGTATAAAGGAGTATATTATTTTATTAACAAGTCATGAATTGGAGATATGAATGATGTCGACATTTGAAATTAGATTATTACATTATACATATATATAGTAGTGGATTCAAGATTTTGGATTAGGGCCTATTAAATTCTCTATAACAAAATCAATTAAAATTAAATAATATTTTGTATTTCTTTTTTCCTCAACCCATTTATATAACGCTTTTTTATTCTTGGCAATTTTCTAAATAAGGGAATTATTATATAAAATATCGTCTTATCACATTAATAAAATTTAAAAAAAATAGTTTGGGGATCTGAGCCCCTTATTAACATCTAGATTTGTCAGTATATATATATTGTTGGTCCTGAAATTAGGATATGTAAGTATGTTGTGAAAGTTATAAAATTATCTTGCACTTGTATGAAAATTGACTTTTTCAGAGACTCAGATTTCATTTTTGATCAAATTTAGTTTTAAGCTCGAATAAGTTTAAGTTTCAGTTTCAGAATACACACTTTAATACTTAGAAAGTATTGAAGGTTTCAAATAAGTACGGAAATTTAATATGCATAAACTTAAAGAAAGCGATAAATAACACATGATATTATAATGATTCGGAATCAAAATCCTACGTCCACTCTTCCGAACTTAATCGGGAATCCAATAAGTCACAGATTACAAGCCTTCTCACGATCTATGCTAGCCCGTCGGAAAGCTCCGTCCTTCGGTCTACTAGGTCACTCGACCAAAAACTCCTTGTAGTCTGCTTCTTCTTCAGTTTGAAGTGAGGACGCACCCCACAACCTTCAATGTGGATGGTTGGATGTTTACTGTTCTTCCCATAACTAATATTGTTGGCAATCGCCCATGATAATCAGTATCCCGGAGTAGGAAAACTGATTGTTGTGAGTATTACTTAAAAAGTAATAATCACCAAGAGTAGTAGCTTAAACTTGAGAGCTTTAGCCTCATGCACTTAGATAGATGCACAAAAGAAATAGCTTGAGTAGGAAGACTTAAGTCTTGTGTTCAAATAGCACAAAGATTAAGAGAGCTTTTCAGTAGATAGTTTGACAGAGTTTTGACTTAGTTTATCGCGTGATTCAAGTGTTTTCTTCTGTCGATCTGTTGGACTATTTACAGATGATTGGGACGACAATTTGAAATCTTCCCGTTAGACTCAGCAATGTAGTCGTTAGAGACAAAGATTGGATCGTCCAATCATAGCGCATTCTTCTTATGTGCTCTGGTATGTCATCTATTTTCACTTTTGGCAGTATACTTTCTACCTGCTCTTGTCAGACTAAGTTTCAGTCCGAGGAATCTAAGTTCAAGTTTCTTCGTACTGACTTATTGATTGATACTTTAAGAGATCTTGAGCTTGACTTCGGATTCCTCTTTGGGTTCCTTATGTCTTCTTGTTTTACACGTGCTCTTGAAATCTGAAACTGACAACTGATATTTTCTAAAGTCAGTTTCAGTTCCCGCTCTTTAGTGAAAAACTCAATTTCCAGAAATTGAGTTTTTGGATATTCTAAGTTTCAAGCACCGAAACTTAGTCTTTATCATTTCAAGTTCCATGACATCTTCACTTTAAGTTCTGAAACTTGATTCTTATCTTCTCGAGTTTTGGTTTCTAACAATTTCCCCCATAGAGACTGAATCTCTATCAGCTCAATCTTCAGCTTTCGTTTTTAGTCTATTACAACTCAATAAATCCTATACAAAGATTACATGAATGACCAAACTAGAAACCTAGCAGTTGAGTTTTAACATGCCAAAACATCAAATAAGGAAGTAAACTGAAATTAGTTTCTAACATAAATATATATATATATATATATATACATTAAAAATGGCAAAATCCAATATATACACTTATGTTTCATGTATTTATTAATTTAAATATAAATATATTTAATTTTTTAATTGGCAAAATATATACATTTATTTTCTGTTAAAACTCTTTGCACTGAATTTAAAATCTTGAACTCTAATTTAAAAAATAAATAAAGTGTAATTGTTATAAAAAAAAAATATTGAGACCAGATCATTGAATGTGTGTGATTGAATTGATTTTTGAATCGAAATAGTAATGTGGATAACCGAGTGCTTTACAGAAAATGTTAAAAAATTAAAAAGTGGCGGGTGCTGCAAATTGCATGTTGTACCGTACGGATGCTGCGTTGTACGTAGTGCGGGGGCAGTGAGAGAGTGAAATCCTTATCCAGCCATATTCCAGATAGATGGATCAGCTCAAATTATTTTTACGAATCCAATTTTTTTATCTTTTTTTTTTTTGGGTTACCAAATTTAAGAAATATGTACCAATCACATGTCACTTTTTTTATGATAGAATTTAAGATTATTTCTATCTTACTAAGAATAGTAAAAGAAGTAAAACCGATATCTTTACCACAAATTCTTCCATTATGTTAGGGAATAAATGAAATATCGAAGGCATATTGGGTCGTTTCAAGCATAAGAAATCAATTAGAAATATTGTTTTCCAAAGACTCCTATTAGAAATATTGTTTTCCAAATATTATACTTTGGAAGTATCATTTTTATTTTGAACGAGCCATAATAATTAAAATTAAAAAGAGTTCGATTTCAATTTTTTCACTCACTTGAGATTGAGGGTTAGAGTAGTTGGGAATAAAGTATTCCTAAAAGAAAAAAAATAAAATATTCCTACAAAAAAATAAAAATAAAGATGGAATAGGTTGGAAGAAATGGATAAAATTGAATGACTATTCAGCCTGAATAATTCAGGGGTGGGTGAGCATGAAAATGCAAACTCAGAGTGAGCTGGTTTCCTATTAGTGCTTCTTGGGAATTGCAAACCTTTTTTGATTTGAATTTTAAATTAGATAATTACTCCTTTCGCACCGGTTAAATTGTCCACATTTGACCGGACACAATAATTAAGGCATGTGAGTGATAGAGGGATAAGATTTTATTGATGAGTGTGAAAAATTTGCCATTTTAGAAAAATGAATTAATATTATGGGACAGACAAAAAAATATATGAACAAGTTACTCTTAACGGAGGGAGTATATGAGTTTCAATAATTTTTAATAAATAGTAAAATTCTTAATTATATTCCATCCGTCTCGCCAAATTAATCAGATTTTCCATTCCCGTCTATTCCTAAGATTAATCATATTTCTAAAATTGAAAATTAGTTCTCCCTTATCAATAAAATATTAATTTTACTATATTTACACATTAATTATCATGTCCAATTAAAGTAAAACTAATTTACTGAAATAAATGGAATATATCTTTTATAGATGAAATATTTTAAAATAAAAGAATAATTAAATTTCTATATGTAATATCAAACTTAAATATAGAAAATTATAATTACATTAATTGATTCTTATTTAATAAAACATTAAGTTAATATTATTTTAATATAAATAATTAAAATTCCAAAAAAAAAAAAGCATCGAAGCACACTAATTATAATTATATCTACGACGCACTGAGGACATAATAATTTCATGAAATATTCGCCACCATACTGATGGGACCATTTTGAACTTTTGACATGCCTCATTTTCGCCACACACTCTATTTAATATATATATATATATATATATATATATATATAGAAATGATATGCTGCCCACCTTATGGTGAATTTCTGTGAGCTACAATATAATTTTTTTTTTTTTAATAAAATTTTATTTTGTTAGTCATTTATTTTTTATAATTTTAATTTATTATAGTTTTAATTAATTTTATAAATTCAACCGTAGGGTTCATACATCCAATTAGGATATATTATATTCTTGTAACTCACGAAAGCTCATCATAAGGTGGGCAGCATATCATTACTCTATATATATAGTGGTGATCATATCACAAATTCATTTTAGATAGGAGAAGAGAATAAATCTTAATACCTCCGTCCCACTCTATTAGTCTCATTTGCCTTTTTGGTCTGTCCCACTCTATTAGTCCCATTTCCTAAAATGACAAACTTTTTCACACTCATCAATAAAATATTAATTCCACTACACTCACAAACATTGGTTCCTGTGCCGAAACCATATGGGACTAATAGCGCGGGACGGAGGTAGTATTATTTAATTTGATGAAATAAGTGATTCAGATTGATTCTTAAAATTTAAAATTTAACTTTTATTTTTATTTTAAATTATAATTAAGGGCATTTATGTAAGTTAAATATGAGAGACCACAATAAATTTCATAATCTCTTTCCTATCAAACACACGTGTTTTGCTTCTACATATTATCTCTCATCTAATTTCTTTATAAAACTTTAAATAATCATATCTCTTTCAATTTAAATTATTTTTCCACGTACAATATATCAAATCTATATTCTGCAAAAAATTTGATAGCCCCATCAAACATAATGCAACTAAACCGACCCATAAAATGCATATCTACAAGCTTATATAATGCAACTTACATCTGAAAAAAAATCTATATTCTGCAAAAATTTGATAGCCCCATCAAACATAATGCAACTAAACCGACCCATAAAATGCAAATATACAGGCTTATAAAATGCAACTTAAAGGTGGTCTGATGAATTTAAATTAGTGGGAATACAAACAAGTAGCCACTTTGAATAACTTGTTATGTTATATAGCCACAATGATAAAAATATAAGTTTTCTAGCCACTTTGTACTTTTGTCTTTTTCTCTCTTCCATTTTCGGCTACAAGACAAAATCAACTTAATTAAAGTTATTTCCATTTTCGGAAATATATATTATTTCATTTATTTATTCATTTATTTAATTTTGAGCAATTAATTTGAACTACCAAGGTTGTTGTAAATTTAATTACAACCTTTTACAAACAAATGTTTTCTATTGTACGAGGAAACATTCTAAAAATTATTTGAAGATTGTTGAGAGGGTTTTGAGAGAGAAAAATCGAAGGTATGTTGATTTCAACCATTTTTCCTTATTTTTGATTCGTTTTCTGCGTTATAATGATGTTATGTGTTCAAAATCGACTTGCATATCTTAGTTTTCTAGAAAATATAGTGATTTTAGGACTGTTTTTCGTAAAAATACGCAGAGAACTCTGGGAGAAACCCAGAGAAATCGAGATCTCGACACCATATCGAGATCTCGATATGGTGTCGAGATCTCGATTTTCACGAGATTTCATTTTTTTAATTGCAATTTCGAGATCTCGATTTTATTATCGAGATCTCGAAATGTCTGTTGTATGATGCTCCTGATTTTATTTAATATTTTCGTATCATTTATCGCAGATGTCGTATCAACGTTTTTTCATACGTCATGGTGGTGCATGGGACAGATCCGAGTATATGGGCGGAGACGAGCAATTGATTTGTTTGAGAAGTGAGCGGATCTCCTAAAATGCCATTTTGTCCAAGATTCATGAGATCATGCACTGTGATCTCCTCACTACTAGTTACTGCTTGTTTTACATGAGCAGTATATCTGGGGGCTCGAGGCATGTGAAGCCTGGACTGAAGACCGATGAAGATATAATGCGGATGCTATATGAAATTAGCATCGATCCAGTTATATATGTGGTCACCAAATTGAAGCAAAATCAGTCCGGATTTCAGGCACCTCAGTCACAGTCACAGCGATCAACACGAATGGGTGGTCCTAGTACCTCATTAGCTGATGATTTCGTAGATAAATATGAGGCGGAATCTACAGATGATGATGATGATTATTGTGATGACGAGGAGGAGGAGGAGGAGGCAAGCGAGGAGGAGAGGGACGAGGAGGAGGGCCAGAGTCGGTTGTTTGAGTCCTTGGTCAGTGATTTTTCTTGATGGATTCTAGCTCCTGGGCGAATGGATCAGTACGGACTATCTAACAAAAACTTGAGTCAGTCCGTGGCTGCAGCTCGACATGATCAGGAAGTAAGGAGTTGGATGCTTCCTTTAATAGAGGTTGATGCTCCTGAGCGTTTGGAGTGGATTATTCCCGCATATTGGGCCCCGGCTGAGCTATGCATTGGAGCGACATTTAGCAGCAAGGATGAACTTGACCTTGCTGTAGGACTGCATCACTTGCATCACCGATTGGAATACTCCACGGAGAGGTCCAGCACTACTCGGCTCAACTTCAGATGCAAGCATGGGAATGGTTGTCCTTTTATGCTACGTGCAAGACAATCTGGAACTGTTTGGAGAGTATTCAAGTGTGATCTGATGCACAGCTGCCAGACAAATATTGATCGTGTTGCTCCCCGCAGAGTGCCCGCAAGAGTGTTGGGTAAGTATTTCTCTAGTAAGTTGGCGGCGGAGGGCGCTATTCTAAAGCCGAAGGAGATGATGTCTGAATTGTTGATTTAATTCGGCATCAAGATTGATTACAGTTTTGCCCTGCGGGCAAGAAACATAGCCATTGCAATGGTATTCGGCGAGTGGGAGAAGTCTTATGCAATGCTGCCGGGCTACTTACACATGCTGCAGTCTCGTAACCTAGGCACGATGTATGGTATATCTACCACTTCGGAGAGTTTATTCAAGCACATGTTTCTGGCGCTTGCTCCATGCATCGATGCATTTCACAGCTTCATGCGCCCAATGATCGTTGTAGATGGCACACATCTGAAGGGCAAGAATAAGGGAATGTTGTTTGTTGCGGTGATGAAAGACGACAATGAACAGTTATTTCCCCTTGCTATCGGGATCGGACCCATAGAGGATGATGAGTCGTGGATGTGGTTCATGCATCGCTTGCATGTTTGCTTTGGAAATCGCGAAGGACTCATCATTGTCTGTGATCAGCACAAGAGCATAAAAAATGCAGTGGAGTTAGCATTTTCGAATGCTACACATGCTATTTGCTACTACCACTTGGTGAATAACATGTCGAGGTACGGTCCTCAAGTTGGTGATGTTTTACGAGATGCAGCCTACTGTTATAGGCACGATGCATTTCAAAAACACATGTCTACTTTGGAGATTTTGAGCAAAGATATAGGAGTCCACCGTTGGTCGAGATCTCAGTGCCCTGGTACCCGATTCAGCTTCATGATGTCCAACGCAGCCGAATCCCTCAACACTCGTTTGTTATGGGCAAGGCGATTGCCCATATGTGCTCTTCTTGAGACTTACAAAGCTATGGTTGAGAGATGGTTTGACGAGCGACGGGCGGCTGCACGGTCTAGAGATCATGCTCTGACACACATAGCTATGACGAAGTTAACAGAGTCATCCGAATATGGGCGACAACTTGTAGTCAGAGGCACCACCATGGCACACATATACAAGGTGGAAGGGCAACAGAGGAGCTACAATGTCGACTTAGAGCACAGAACGTGTGAGTGTTGTCAGTTCGATCTCGATCTGATTCCATGTTGTCATGCGACTGCCGCCCTCAGGTAATATGTTAATTCGTACTTTCATTATTTCACATATCTTGTAGTGTTATAACATGTGTGTCTTATTTTTTGATTGTCAAATATACTTCGCAGCCGATATCAGAGTACGTGCCACACTACTACAAACAATTCACTCTGCTACAGACATATCATCACACTATTATGACTGTGTCGCATCCATCGAATTGGGTACTCCCATCGGAGGTAACTTCTTTTGTAGTGAGACCACTGATAGTAGTTCGACAGGCTGGCCGTCCGAGGATGAGTAGAGCACGTTCTGGTGCTGAGAGCTCGACCACTTGCAAATCTCAAGTATGTAGGAGGTGTCGACAATCCGGTCACAACTCACGTGCCTGCACTGCTTATATCGCCATTGGTGAGGTGGATTTGAACAGTCCTCCACCCCAAGACGGGCCACAAAGGCGATGGGCGAAGACATGTAGTATCGGTCAGCAGACGGGGCATACAAAAAGAAAATGTCCGGAGAGAGTTGACCATATGAGTGAGTAGTGGCACTTTCTTTATTTTTGTTTGCATGCTTATGACGAGTTGATTAGATGTTGTTAAGGTATATTGGTTTATATTAGTTTTGGTGATTTATGTATTGTGGCTGATATTTGGACGAATTTTTGAGTTCCTGTTTGATCTGTTTAGGTGTTTTGGTTTGTATACGAATTCAGGTCGATTTTAACAAAATTGCAAATTGATTTCGAGATCTCAACATCACGATGTCGAGATCTCGAAATCCCCATTTCGAGATTTCTAGGGTTTGAGTCGAGACAAATTCAATTGTTGTCTTGACATTTCTCGAAATCCAATTCGAGATCTCGATTTGAGTGATTAATGCCTAATTGAATGTGTAATTCAGTAAATTTCGAGGATAATCAACTCATATAACATTCATTTAAGCATTTTTTATTCGATAACAAAGAAACATGCAATAGTTCATTCATTACTAAGATGTTTACCTTGTATTATACTACTTCTACTTCATCCTATTCAAACATGAATAAGATATGAACATTTCAAAGAGAAACATCTTATGTGTGAATAGATTCAAATGTATAATGTATTATGTTAAATGAACTTTAAAGTGTTAAATAAATGTGAAGTAATGTATGTTTAAACTGTATAATGTCTTGATTACTTCAAATAATCTCCGAATCAACGGGTTTTCACCAACCCGAAACCACAGCTCGTTCTCTGCTCCTTCCACTTCAATCTCGTGGGTGATCAGAGCCCATGTAGCACATATCGTGCTCTTCTTCCACCGAAAAGTGAGAAATGGACCGAACGGTCCATCCCTAAATAACTCAAAACTCTCCTCTCCGAAGCTCATCAATCGAATCCGGATATCCTCGAGAATGTCCCGGTCGTAACAATTCATCGACCGCGGGACTTTGCCCTGCAAACTGGGCCTGATCCACTCCCAATCCTGCAATTGAATAAAATAAAATATTTAAATAAAAGGAGAATTAAAAGAATTTAAACTAGAAATTAAAAAAAAATTCGAGATCTCGATTTCTCATCTCGATAACAAATCGAGATCTCGATGTGAATTTAAGTCGACCTAATTATCGGTCGATATCGAGATCTCTCTTGATATCGAGATCTCGATTTGTACATATCGAGATCTCGATATGTACAAATCAAGATCTCGATATCAAGCGAGATCTCGATATCGACCGAGGGCTTCTTCCCTGCCCAGTTCAATATTTTGCAGATTATATCATCAGAATATATGAAATCGACGGAATTAAAGCATATAATCAATCTATATCAACAAATAATCGAATAAAATCAACTAAAAATCATATTTTAACACATATAATCAACACATATATCGACGAAATATGTTTTAAAACTTAAAAAAAACAACATAAAAATTGACGAAATGGGTGGGAGAATGGTACCTGGTTCTCTTGAGGTTGCTCCCCAGACATCGTGTAGACGTAATGTGGATTTTTTTCAGTTGGGGCATGCGAAATCCGGGTGTTTGAAGCTTGAAATCGCCAACAACTGCGGTTCGGTGGTGGTGAAGAGAGAGCGACGGTGAAGAGAGAGAAAGTGGGGAAGTGGGGTAGGTGGTGGGGTAATGGATAATAAATCCAAAAATAATTAATGTAACAATATTTTAAAAATCAAATTCTCTCTCCAATCATTGGTAAAGTGGTTAAAAAACTTATGTTTTTATACATGTAGCTAGATAACATGTTTAGTTATCAAAAGTGACTATTTAAATTTTGCTCACTTTAAATTATTGACAAAAAAGAAATAGTAATAAACGAAACAGAGCATGAAATCCAAATATTTCATACAACCACCTATCAACAACTAAATACCCAATTGCATTACAACTTCCCTTTCCTCTGCTAGCTCGTACTCGTCTTCTCTTTGAGGAAATCGAAGAAGTCGTTACCTAAATAAGAAGAAGATGATGGATTCAAAACTCAAGATTTATCATAACACATTTAAGTTACATTACATAAGTTTGTAAACATGCATTATTTAGGCCTATAGATTTGCATGACTATTTATGAGGTAATTGATATTTTGACAAAATTCTTTATTTTCTGATTTAAGTTACATTATATAAGTCTGTATATTTGCATTATATAGACTAGTTCAGTTGCATTATGTTTGATAGGGCTATCAGATTTTTGCAAAATGTAGATATTATTTTTCATATGTAAGTTGAATTATATAAGCTTGTAAATATGCATTATATATGCATGCATAGTTGCAGTATTTTATTTTCACTACGATTATCTTATTCTAAACATATTCAATATGGATTATTTAAATTTAATTTGATATATGACACGCGAAAAAATAATTTAAATTGAGTGAGCTATGATTATTTAAAATGTTATAGCAATGTTGGAGGTGAGAGAATAAAGTTAATAACAAATAAACGTATTTTGTTGGTCCCAGATCAGAGTACGTATAATGTGCAGCAGAAGTTTTAAAACATTTACTTACACTCTAAAAGGTGGCAGTTCAGTTTCTTTTTAACGCAGTTTATATGTGACAGTTTTAAGAAACGCAGTTTGTCTTTGTTAACAGTTTAGATTAGCAGTTTTACAGTTATAAGCAGTTAGCAGTTACACTTTGTTGGTCCCCGATCAGAGTTCTTTTGTATGCAGTGGAAGTATTAAATTTAACTTGCACGTGTCTTGCTAAGGTCTCGACTTAGCAAGTGTTTATCTAAATGTTTTAGCTCGTGTATTCGTTAGATTGATTGCAATTTATACTACAACACTTGATGTGTTGAGTTCCAAATAATCTAACAACAAACAGATAGTGTAGTAAAGCAGTAAACAACACAAGGGTTTTTATAGTGGTTCGAACAACTGTTCAACGTCCACTCTCCAGTCCTTTGACTGAAAATTTCACTAGAAGAATGAGTACAAGGTCAGACCTGATCCCTAACATTGAGCAGCTCCTCCGTCTTGTTAGCGCGCACCTTCAAGCATCTCGATCTCCAATCTTCAACCGGTGTCGCTCCTTAGAGTGAGGACAAACCTCCCTTCTCCTTGGACGTCGATTGTAGGGAGTTTTATAATTCTTCTCGGAACCTGTCCTTGTGTTGGCGTTGCCCGTTCGAATCACTCTTGCTCTGCAATAGTGACTGTTAGATTCTTTTTGGAGTAGAAGGAATCCCAATATACCTTTAAGAAGATAGACTTCTTAGGTCTTCGAGCTTCTATTATGAAAGCTTGCAAAAAGCTTCAATTAAGAACTTGGCTCGGTTGTGTTCGCGTGTTAGAGAGACAGTTTTTGATCTCTTTTGTTATCTCTTATATGTATGAAGTCTCGAACCTTTGAATCAATTAAGGATGACACCTATTTATAGGTGAAGATTCAAACGGTTGTTTGAATCTTATCCGTTAGACTCAAAGGGAATGGTTGCCTATCTGCATGCTTCCTTTTTCTGCGGTGTACATAAACTCTTCATGTCTCCTCATCTCTGATTGGCGTAGCATCTGTTTTTAGCTGTCTCTTGTCAGAACGGATCCTTTGTAGGTCTGAACCCCTTTTTTTCTTCATGATGATTATTCCATCCTCTTGGTTGGTTGGTTCATCTCGTAATTTGTAATCCGTCTGATATTTAGCTTTTACTCTTGATTGCTGACTGTCGTCTGCTGGCTACTGATGCGTCGGATGTCTTCATAGTTTGCAGGAGTTCCTTCTTCAGCATCCTTGTCGCTTCCTTCGCATTGTTAGCCTTTCTTATCTTTGGCGATCTTCAACAAATATGCCAGTTTGCTGACTCCTTCAGCAAACCCGATTCACTCTTCTTTCTTAATCTATTACAACTCGAGTATGAATTCTTATACATAAATTTTTACAAATGACTCGATACAGAGTTGCTATAGCTTTGATCCACCAAAACATATCAAACTATGATAATGAATTGGTTTACAATGGAGGGGTCTAACAATATTCCTAACAATTTCCCCCTTTTTGGTGCGATCAAAGCCTCTATCTTAAGCTTTAATTCTTCACTGATTATAGGAAAGCTGATTACTGAGATTACATAAAGATTTCTTATCAGTTCTATTCTCAGTGTCTCAACTCCTGTAGACTCAGCATTGTTCCTAAACATTCCCCCTTAACATATCAAGGGTATTGCTCGAAAACAAATCAATCAGGGAAATAGCTTCAAGGTTATTTTTCCAAGTAAACACAAAGCATATTTATGCATAATATCATCAAGCAATCACAGAACATTTCACACACACCACATTCCACGCAGTTTGCTGATTACACTAAGTGTGTAATTTCAGCTTATTCATTTAAATCAACGTTGGACAATGAGATGTTGTCTTCAACCTAGGTTAGTTTTCATTGATAGTCATATATCCTTTTCTACATTCAAATAACCCATAAAAAATTTTCAACCAGCTAGGAGATGTAGAGTTTAGAGAGATATTACTTATTGTCGTTGAGGAGTCTGAATTAGCAGCATTCTTGGAACTTGAGGAGCCGATAGTGGGTTTCTCATTTTGCTGAGAGTTTCTGTTGTCTTCTTCATGAATATTTCCATGAGAGTTTCTCGTTCTTGTCTTCCGATTCTTTCCTTTTCTTCAATTTTCCTCTGTTCTTCTCTCTCTTCTTCTTCACGTTGTCTCCTTAGCTCTTCTTCCTGTAGTCTTCTTACTTCAAGTCGACGAATCCTTTCTTCTTGCTCCATTCTTCTTTCAGTTTCTTCAGCTAACCTCTTCTCTTCCCCCTCTTTGATCGCAGCAAAAACTCCAGTGGAGAAGGCCTCTAAGTTGTTAAGTTGGATGGCAAGAATCTTGTCTTTAGCTTCAGTCACTTTGGTAGAGATTTCCTTGTGCATGATTGGTATCATTTGCTCCCCGATACTCCGTCCTACAATAGTATGAATGTAGTGCTGGAGATCCCTCTGATAGGTGCTGGTATTTAAGGGCTCAATTGCCATGAGTGGAGATTCCTCAGTAGGTACGATTTGATTTGTAGTGGTAGACATGAGAGCTATGGTTGCCAATCTTGGAGTTGAAGTGGATGGTTGATCAGCCGGAGTCATTACAGAGTGTGTGATTTCCCTTCCTTCTTCTTCTTCTTCTTCAGCAGGATTCTGTGCGGATGGCCTTAAGTTCTGTACTCTGTAAGGCTTGCTGGCGAGTTGATGAAGGATTTTCTCCTTGAATTCCAACATCTTCATCCTATCTTCCTATTTCTTTCGTGCAACTTGTTCTTCTGCTAGATTCTTCTTCAGTTCTTCAGCATCGGCCATCTAACGTGTAGTGGCAGGAGATTTGAAGTTCTGAGTGAATGGTGGAGAGTCTTCTATGGCGTATTCTGATGGTGGTAGAGATCGATCTCCGGTGGCTGCTCTGTGAGCCTTGATCTTCTGTAGCCTTGCAGCAACTTGCTTCTCCGTATACTGTCTCTTGGATGTCTGGTCTATCCAATCATCAACCCATTCTTCTTCACTCCTCTAGTAATTAAGACCCATCCTTGCCATCTTGATTGAACGGTCTTCATAATGTAATTCATGAGTGGAATAATCAAAGAAACGCCATCTCTTGAACTCTAATCTCAACCATTCTTGATCGGACGATTCTCCTTGGAGTTTAGTAGGATATGAGTCAATGAATTCTGCGACAGCTTAAGTTTCTATGAACATGCTTATGTCTCGTGCCCAAGAGATGAGATCTTCGTTCTCCTCATCTCTTGCTGAGACAGAAGGACACCACTTTGCAATCCGCTGTGCTTTGTAGTTCTTGTCGGGTGGTCCTTCCATGGGCACTCTTAGAGTTTCTTCTCTAAATATGGATTCTCTGTCTGTGATAATCCCGACATTTTCTTCATCATCAGAGCTAGGAAGATCACTGAAGGATATACCGGAATGTGTCGTTGCCAGATGGATTCTATGGTTCTGTCAAGCACACTGGTGGTATCTGCCTCTGTATTCCATCGTGGAACGGTAGAAGGTTCAATACCCAATCGTCGTACATATTGCTCATTTCGAGCTCACACACTTGCTGTGAGCTCTGCTTGTAGTTGTGCTCTTGATTCAACATTAAGTGAGGTATTTGCTTCAGCAGAAGGTTTCTCAGCATTTGGTTCTTCATTGGCTGTGGTGATCTGTTGGGCGTTCTCTGGCATGACTATTTCTGAATCTTCATTTCTCTTCTCTGCTTCCTAATTTCCTGAACCAATAGCTGGGATCTGATCTGACGCTGTTTCCAGATCGGCTTCTGCCATGGTTGTCACAATTTGGCTTCCTCCTTGCGCAACTAATTGTTCTGATTCACTTTTCTTTTCAACAACAGGACTGCTACCTTCTTCCTCAGCAGCCTGCAATAGATTTCTTGTAGTAATTTCTTCAGCACTTACGCTTCCCCCTTGACGGTGGCGGGCTTTGTGTTGCGTCACAACTCCTTTCTCCTTGCCCTGGAGTTGGCAATCTCCTTAATTCCTTCAGGGCTTCTTTCAGTTGTCTTTGCTCAAGATCAGCAAGTTCTTCCACATCTACAGTGAACGTGGCCTTACTTTTCCCTTTCTCGGCTTGTAATTTCTCAACATCTTTTTGAGTGATGCGACCTGTTTGTTCTCCAGCTTGAATCCTGGCATTGCGCTCTTCATAGCTTTCCATGACTTCTGCGTATCTTGGAATCCCTTTCTTCAAGTGTCATCTCAAGTCGGAACTTGGCGTAGTCTCTTTGTTCTTGTGCCCTTTGGAGCGCTTTTCTTTGTCGCCTTTTCTTCCGAGATTCATTCTCATCGAAAAATTCAAGCCTTCGCTTTGTAGTGGCATCTGCGGATTCTGTCGCCGTGTCCTTCACGACATCTGAGGATGGTAGAGAAGTATCTACCTCAGGTACATTGATTCGGAGAGTGTTACCTGAAGATCCTCTTTGCTTGCTCCTTCTCTTGACTTCCTCATCATCACTTGCTGGTTTCCTTTTCCTTTGTGTTAAGGGCTCCTCTTCGTTCGCCTCCTCTTCAAGTTGGTTTGATCTGAGTGTTAACTAGTTTCTTGTGATGGAATGTCTACCAAATTTTCAAGTTCTGTAAACAGAATATCCTGTTATGCTTTGTGCTGTTCTTCTTCAATTTCCTCAGCAGTGAGTGGAGCAGCAGTAGGCATAACGATATGCCCTTGGTATGGTTCCTCTTCATCAGAGCATGCCTCTTTAGGGTTGACGTTGCTCTTTCCCTTCGGTATCAAAGGTTCCCTGAAATTCTTCGGTGGTTGTTGCTTTCTGGTTGGCGGTATGTAGTCGAAGTAGATCAAATCCTCACCACGACAACATTTTCCTTCTGGTTGGATCCCTTCCAGAAAGTGGCTTATCTTCAATCCAAAGTCTACGTCTTGAGTGAACGTGCGATCTTTTTTCACACTCTTGTTCTTGTAGACATGCGCTAGACATTTGGTGTAGATGAACTTTGCCCAATTTCCACGAACTTGATCTTCAATGGCCATCATAACAACAAACTTCTTAGCACTTAACTCAGAAAGTGAGCCCACTTCGCCCACTAGCATCCTTATGACTACTTGCGCTAAACTTCTCATTAGTTCTGCTAGCGATTTCAATGGTGCTGCTACTTTCCATGAATCGGTGTATGATGCCGACTTCCATCTCTACCATCTTTTCTTCATCTCGGCTTCATCATTGATTTTGTAGTTGACAACATCTTCACCATCATTGTGGAGTCCATACGTCTTCTCTAAAACTTTTGGGCTTACTACAATTTTGATACCCAAGACGCTCGTGGTGAAGAATTTCTCATCTTTATCAACAATTGCACACGCGAAGAATCCTGCAACTACATGTGGACGAGATTTCTTCGATTCTGCAAATCAGTATCTCAGCAGGTTCTCCTGGTCGAGTTTACCTATGAGATTCTCACACCGGTGCTTCCGGAACAGTGGCTCGTACATTATCTTGTCCTTCTTGACATGATCAGCCCTTTTCTGTTCATTGGTAAGTTCACCAGGCCATTTTCCATGAGTAATGACGATTAGTCGTTAGTATGGAATTGACTCATTAATGTCCTCCATCTTGTAGATGCCTGTGAAGGTTGGCTCGAACTGTTCTGGTTCTCCGATCATATTGGTGTTTCCTGATGATTCGGCAGGGGACTGGTGCGGTTGGAAGATTCCGCCATTGATGTATTCTTCTGAGAGTTTCAAAAAGTGCAGAAGAGTTTTGAATTAGAAGGTAGGAGAGCATTAGGGTTAGAGTTCCCAAACCAAATTTCTTTTATCTGAGCCCTCTTTAACCGGCTTCCACTATGAGCGGTTGGATCTCCTCTTCTGATATGGATGAATCAACGGTTGGGCAGTTGGTGATGGTTCGCCTTACGTCCTACTTCCTCGGAATCGTGAGTGTTGTTGACATGTCTCATTGGCATTCGTCGCCGCCCTGTGCTAGAGTTACTTTGTAATGAAAGCAAACTCTGTAGTTTCTTCATCATTAGATAATCCCACCTTACGAGAATCAAATATCTCTTTCTTGCTGGTCAACATGCAGCGATGCGCATGTTGAACACTTGATAATCAACAATGTGAAAGGCCTATGCTAAGAGCTGGGACTCAGCTTACGATTTTACCCCTTTGATATGGAATGTCATATATCACCTATTTTGCTGAGAACTTGGACTCAACTTTCTTTCTTTGTTTCAAGGTGAATGTCATAATCCTGGACCTGATTTACTGAGAGCTTGGACTCAGCCTCCTGTCTTTGGAGTCTGTTGTTCAGTAGGTGCTTATAGCTTGCTGAGAGCTTGGACTCAACATTCTCTTGAAATAATTTTTAAGCAGTCTACCGAACTCTGTTGAGTGTTTGTACTTAGCTTTTCGGGATTCTACTGAGAGCTTGGACTCAGTAGACAAAAAAGACTCTTCTAAATTTTGATCCATGTAGGAGCAAGAGTCTCTTCATTGAGAGCTTGGACTCAGTAAACCTGCACCGGTTGGTCTGCTATTCCAAAATAGCAATCATTATTAATCAACTGAGAATTTTGACTCAGTAAACACCGGATATCTGCTGAAAGCTTGGATTCAGCAGTTCTTCTAGACTCTTTAAATTTTAATGAACGTTTAAGTTCAAGAGTCTTTTTACTGAGAGCTCAACCTCAGTATTTGTCAGGAATCTGCTGAGAGTTTGGACTCATCAGTCAACAGAGAGTAGTTTTCTTGAATTTATTCTCCATTTTCTCCATTCAAGCACTCTGCTTCCGACGGGGTTGGGAAGACCTTTGAGCAATTACTATCATTCAATTTTCCTTTTCATTTTTCAATCTTTTTCATGGAAAATCATATTGTTTGTTTGTTTTTTATAGGTTTTTGTACACAAGGAGTGTAATGATCTAGCATTTGATTAAGGCAATTATTTTGATTGAGACAACAAAGTATTGTCATCAACACGAGCATTTTATTGATATCATTGATTTACAAGAGTTACACTTTTCAAAGTATAATACTACAAGTTTACAATGATCATTTTGTCTTCAGACTGCTCCAATAACGCCTTTGCTAGATATAATCCTTCTTGGTCTTTTCCCGAGCTCATTGCTGCAAGCCGCCTTGCTTCCACAGCAATGTGTTGTTGGATCTCGGAGAGATGTCTATAGGCAACTCATCATCTTCCTGTTGCCTCGGTGACATCTATGTTCCAACAGCTTCCTTCATCTGCGGGTATCCAGCGCCAAGGATTGGACAATGTCTGAATCTCCATTTGTCTCAGTCTGGAGATTTTCCTACAGAAATTCTCAAGCTCCAAGTGTCATGCTGGCATCTTTACATTTTCAAGGTGAGTATCACCAACACCACTTGCAAGCCATACTACGCTCTTCAGATGTTGAATAGATGATTCGTGTTGCATCTATTCTATCTGAGAGCCTTCCCATGATCTCTTCTTTTTCTCCATTGCTATGAAGCTTGAACTTGGAAGAAGAGATGGGAAGAACCTGAATGGGCCCCTGTACACCTTGGTTGACTGGAACCAAGAGGGCTTTCCCATTCCTTGTGACTAAGGAATATCCATCTTCAGACCCACCTGACAAGTTTTTATCTCACCAACGAGAATACTGTCATGCCTGACAGAATGAACTGCCTATCTTCGTTCGATTCTAATATGAGAAAACTCATCGTTCATGGTGAATCGAGAATTGAGAGAATCTCCTTAGATGTGATCTCTGTGAAGATTACGATTCTTCCTCTCAATTTGGAGACTTCCAAGTCACGTTGCTCGAACCCATTCAGGAGGTATTTTGTTGAAATGGTAAAGGACGACATTTCTAATTTCTTCGAGTAGGGTTTCTGGAAAGATAGAAATGAAGGCAGAAAATAGATCTAGGGTTTTGAGGTTTTGAGATATGAAACTCCTAAGGAAGATAACTTCTCTTAAATAGACGTAACCTCTCCTAGAGACTTGATCCTCTAATTACTTCGTCTGCCTAGGGAACCGACAGTTTCGCTATTACTTTTCCACGTGGCGGTTATTTTTAGAATTGAATCATCTCGAACCTTTGAACGAGATCTTTGGTAATAATAGCGAATATGTATCGTCGCTTCATCTCTGATGATGATCCTTATTGATACGTCGATTGAGTATCCCGATATTTATTCCCATATCTGATAAATTTCCCAAGATTGATTCAGATTAGTTATTGATTCAGCAATCTTCTATCTTCTGCCGAGAGCTGGGACTCAGAAATCGTTTGACTTATTTTGTTGAATTCAATATTTTTCTTTATTGATCGTCTGGACTGCTGAGAGCCGAGACTCAGCAATCTGTTAAGATTTCAGCATTTTCTATTCGAAGAGCGTGAGCTAGGACACACTCTTATTCCACATCGTCTTAAGATGACCAATAGAATTCCACAATGTTATCCAAGAACAAAATGAGAGCTGGGACTCATTCTTCCATAACCTCATCTAATCCCAATAAGCCGAGCTTAAGACACAACTCTTTGAATCTGTTTTCTGCTAGAGGCTTGGTGAATATGTCTTCTAGCTGATCCTCTGTTCTGATGTAATCCACTAAGATATCGTTTTTCTCGACGTGATCTTGAATGAAATGATGTCGAATATCGATGTGCTTTGTTCTAGAGTGATGAACAGGATTCTTCGTGATGCACATCGCACTGTTGTTGTCGCAGTAAATTAAAACAAAACCAGTGCTAACTTCATAATCTTGAAGTTTTTTCTTGATCCACAACACTTGTGTGCAACAGCTGGCAGCAGCGACGTATTCTACTTCCGTTGTGGATGTTGCTACAAAGTGTTGTTTTTTGCTGAACCAGCTTATCAACTTATGACCTAGGAACTGGCATGTTCCGGTCGTGCTCTTTCGGTCAATTCTGCAACCTCCAAAATCAGAGTCTGAGTATCCTATGAGTGTAAGGTCGTCTGCTCTGGGATACCAAATTCCTATAGATTATGTTCCCTTCATATATCTGACAATTCTTCGTGCATACTCCATGTGTAACTTCTTCGGATTTGCTTGATATCTGTCACATACACCTACAACATGTGAAATGTCTGGTCTGCTGACAGTCAAGTATAGTAGTGAGCCAATTATTCCTTTATATGCTGTGGGGTCTACGGATTCGCCTTCTTCATCCATTGATATCTGACATGCTGTACTCATGGGAATCCGCAGAGTCTTCATCTTTTCTCGGCAGAATATGCTGATGAGATCTTTTGTATACTTCTTCTGATGAATAAAAATCTCATCGTCTGATTGCTGGACTTGTAGACCTAGGAAGTATGACATCTTCCCATCATACTCATTTGGAAGTTAGTTTGCATAAGCCGAGCAAACTTCTCACAAAGATTTAGACTTCTTGATCCAAATATAATGTCATCCACATAGATTTGGACAAGCAAAATGTCTTCAGCATCTTTAATCAAGAATAAAGTCCTGTCTATCTTCCCTTTCCTAAATCCATTCTTCAGCAAGAATTGTGATAACGTCTCATACCACGCTCTTGGAGCTTGCTTTAGTTCGTAGAGAGCTTTCCTTAGTCTGTACACCTTGTTTCTACGTTCGAAGCCTGGAGGTTGTTCCACGTAGACTTTCTCCTTTAATTTGCCATTAAGGAATGCACTCTTGATGTCCATTTGGAATACTGTAAACCGATGATGAGCAGCATATGCTAGGAATAACCTGATCGCTTCCAAGCATGCTACTGGAGCAAATGTTTCATCGAAGTCTATTCCTTCGCACTGCGCATAACCTTTAGCAACTAATCTGGCCTTGTTGCGAATGATGAGTCCATTTTCGTCTTGCTTGTTCTTCAATACCCATTTAGTTCCTATTACTGATTGATGAGTTGGACGATCGACGAGATCCCATACATGATTCTTTGTGAACTCTGATAGTTCCTCCTGCATTACGTTGATCCAGTCGGCTGATTTGAGTGCGTCTCCTACTTTGGTAGGCTCATCTTGTGATATGAAGCAGGCAAGTAGTGCACTATGTCTGGTTCGGATTGGATCAACAATATCTCCTAGAATCGCTTGAGTAGGATGATCTCTGAGCAGCCATTTGGGTCTTTGTAGTTCTTCTACAGGAATGATCTGACTGCTGGATGGTCCAATGGGTTCTTCTGAAACTGGTACATCAACAAGCTGTAGAGTCTCCAAGCTGTCTGCTACTCTTTTTGAGTCGACTTCTACTGAACGATTGTCTTCTGGCATTTTGTCTGCTGGATCTTGTATTACTGATGTAGTACTCTCATCTGTAGTAGTCTGCTCCTGGATGTCTTCAGCAGGGTTGTCTTAAGTAGATCTCTCGCTATTCTGGGAACCTTCAGGGTGTTGGTTGTCTTTATCTCCTTTAGTTCCCTGTTGACCTCTAAGCTCTTTGAGAGATTGTATGGTGGCCTCAGCATTACTGATTGCATCACAGGCCTTCTTGACTGTCAATTGATCAGTCAAGGTCTCCAATAGAGATGATGATTCATTCAATAACCTAGTCGGATCATTCGGTTTTGCTTTGGAAGTATTCGAGCCCAAAGGTCCATTGACATCATTGGTTTATGAAACTCATCTCTTTGACTTCTTATGGTCCTGCGCACTAAAGTATCTTCATCAAAAATAACATTGCATGTTATTTCCACAAGTTTGGTTGTCTTATTAAGAACTCTATATCCCTTATGAGACGGATGCCCATATCCTAGGAACACTTCTTCATCGGCCTTGGGAGAAAAAGTACTTAATTTTGATTTTCCATTATTATGGATATAACATGATGAATCAAAAATACGAAGATGATCTAAAGAAGGCTTACGACCATGATATATTTCATAGGGAGTCTTGTTGAAGCGAAGATTCAATCCGCTTTGATTCTGCGTGTTGCAAGCATTCATTACAACTTCTCCCCAGTATCTTTGACTTAGATACGTATCGGCAAGCATTGTACGCACAACTTTTTTTAAGGTTCTGTTCCTTCTTTCTGCCAGGCCGTTCTGCTGGGGTGTTTTTCAGTGGACCTTTCATGTCCTATCCCAGCGTTGGCGCAGAAGTCCATCAATGCTCCATTGCAAAATTTTGTACTGTTGTCGGATCTTATCCTTTTGACCGTGAGCTCCTTGTCATTTTGAACTCTAATTTTCAGCTCCGAAAGGATGATTTTCACTTCGTCCCTGCTTTTGAGTAACCTCACCCATGTGTACCTGGACTAATCATCAATAACAACTAAGGTATATAGTTTGTTACCTATAGTGGGTGGTGTCACATGGCCGAATAAATCCATGTGCAGTAGCTCAAGGATTCTGTTTGAAGTGGCCTTTTCTGGATTTGAATTGAAGGACGCTTTGGCTTGCTTTCCTTGTTGACAGGCTCTGCATACTCCTTCCTTCTTGAAGTTTTCTTGTGGTAAACCTGCAATAATGTTATTTCTGGTAATATAATTGATGGTTTTAAAGTTCAGATGCGTTAGCCTTTGTGCCATAGCCAATTTGTCTCTTCCTTGTTGAATGCTATGAACCCCGATGCTTGTTGACCACTCTCCCAATCAGCAATGTAAAGTCCTCTTTTTCTGATTCCTCTAAGCTTTACTTCACCGGTGGTCCTACCTGCAACTTCGCAACCTGTGTCAAAGAAAAGAACGATATATCCATTCTCACTTAGCTGGCTGATACTCAGTAGATTGTGCTTGAGACTATCGATGAGGGCAACGTTGATTATCCGCATTCCATTTTGCTCGATGCACCCTCTACCGATTACTCTGGCCTTAGAGTTGTCACCAAATGAGACTGAGGATCCTTGGAACTTATGAAGTTCTGTGAAGATCTATTCATCTCTTGTCATGTGACCTGAGCATCCCCTGTCTAAGATCCATTCTTTGAGTTTTCTTGATAATCTTCTTTCTGGACCCTGTTCATGCAAAACAAATAAGTTATATTTTTGGTACCCGATCAATTTTGCAGGATTAGTTTTCTAGATTATTCCTTTGGGAATCCAGACTTTCATGATTTTGATGTTTCTTTTGTCATCACGTCTCACTTCCCTTCCGTTCCTATTGGCATAGTTTCGATAATCAACATAGGGATGTGAAGTAGTGTGTCGAGCCGTCCATATGTTCTGAAAGTGTTTTGGAGTAGACTCTGGCCTCAAGTAGTTGTTCTTTCTACTTGGAGTGTATGCTGGCTTCCTTGCAACCTTAGTAGATTGCTTGGCCTTGCTAGGACCTATATGAACAGTCTGCTGGGTAACATACATTGACTTTGCTGGCTTCTTCTCAGCCGAACGAAAGTTCAATCTCTACTGAGCAGTCAGTTGAGGGATATTGGTCTGCCAACATTTCTGCTGATAAATTGACTTAACGTTTTCCCTCTTGTCTTTCCTAGCGGTCTGCTGAATCTTCCCCGTAGCTGGGAAAAAAGTAATTTTCTTTAACTTACTTGATTCAGCGACGCAAGACTTTTCACTATCAAAACCTATTCTAGCAAAGTTCTTCGAACTTCTTTGGACACTTAGAATATCATCTAAATCTCTCGTGCTTTTTGAAAATTTGCACTGACATACGTTTAGCACTGAGTGATTACTTTTCAAAGTTTCATTTTCCTGTCTTAAGGTACTATAACTACTACTTAAGACGGAGAATTTGGTCTTTAACTTTAAAAGTTCCTCGTCTGCTGACCTAGATTTATCAATCTGGTCAAAATTGAAAGCTGAGACTTCAGAGAGGAATTTTCTTTGACTAGAATATCCTTTAATGAATGAACTTTTGAAAATTCTTTTAGCGAGTATTCCACAGTTATTTCATCTGATTCTGAATAACATGAATTAATAGCGTCATGCATATTATTTGAAATTGAAGCAATAGACAGAGTGGTGTTTGTTACCTGGTTTCCTGTGGCAGCTAGAGCTAATTCTCCTGTCTGCTCTTCATTAATATCTGCCATGAACACCATTAGAACATCCTCTTCATCTTCTGATGAGCAGTTTTCGTCATCATAATCTAGGATGTCTGGTAGTTCTATCCTTGTCAGCCATGCTTTGGTGACCGCCTTCGATGTGCGTCTTTCGAACAACTTTTTTAGGCGTTCCCTTTCTTCTGGATCTACCTTTGGGCATTCGAACATTAGGTGATGAGGGGAATTGCACTCGTAGCATGTTCTTGGTGCTCTCTTGCTATTTTTATTGTCTGTTGGTTGAGTATGCTGGAGATCTTCCTTCTTCCCTTTTGCTTTCATCAACAGCCTTTGAAGTCTCTTCATTTATTCCTCCAGCTCACTCACGGAGCATTCATCTTCTTTGAAGTGAGATCTGCTAATGGAAGGAGTCTCCTTTGTTGAACTGGATTGGGCAGGTCGATCTGAGTGGAGTGGCTTATTTATTTTTCACTTTTGACCATCTCTCTTCACAAAGAATGCTGCACCTTCCATCGGTTCTTCAATGTTGACTGCAGCACGAACAATCTCATTCTTGTTGATTTGGGCGATATCCCATTCGTGAGCTTCCAGTTGAGCAAACACGTCTTTGGTACTAATCTTCGACAGATCCTTATCCTTCAGACTGGTAAATTTGACGAACCAATTCTCTTTAGGTATTCTTGAGAGGATCTTTGAATTCATGTCAGGAAGTTCGTACGTTCTGCCCAACTTCTTTAACTCAGCTACAATATTGTTGAATCTTGCCTCCATGTCCTTGATGGTTTCACCTGGAATCAAACAGAAAGATTCATACATGTCTACCCATTGGTGTAGCTCGTTTCTCTTCATTTGATCTGATTCTTTGTCCATAGTGCTGAGAAAATCCCACATTTCTTTAGCACTATCGTATTCCAACGCTTCAGCCATCAAAGTAGGTGACAAGGCACCTAATATTAGATCCATGGCGACGTAATTTAGTTGATCACAAGCTCGTTCTTCTTGAGTCCATTCTACAAGCGGTTTTTCCACCATTACGTCTCGTCCTTCTACGTCCTCTCCGACTCTTGTCTTCACCTTCTGGATCTTGATGAGTCCAACTTCGATCCCTCGTCTCATCTTCGGATGCAAATTCATCAGTCTCTTTTTCCAGGTAGAATAAGTGTTTGGAGTGAACTTGGAAAGCTTTGCATTGTGCGCCATTTTCTTGAACCTGAGCTAACACATGAACACAGATATGCAAGGAAAATCTGGATCTGGTCCTTGGAGACTCAGAAGCAGCTAGTCTATAAAGACCAACCGCTCTGATACCACTTGTTGGTCCTCGATCAGAGTTATTTTGTATGCAGCAGAAGTATTAAATTTAACTTGCACGTGTCTTTCTCAGGTCTCTTCTTAGCAAGTGTTTATCTAAATGTTTTAGCTCTTGTATTCGTTAGATTGATTGCAGTTTATACTACAACACTTGATGTGTTGAGTTTCAAATAATTTAATGACAAATAGATAGTGTAGTAAAGCAGTAAACGACACAAGGGTTTTTATAGTGGTTCGAACAACTGTTCTACGTCCACTCTCTAGCCCTTTGACTAAAACTTTCACTAGAAGAATGAGTACAAGGTCAGGCCTGATCTCTAACGTTGAGCAGCTCCTCCGTCTGGTCAGTGCTCACCTTCAAGCACCTCGATCTCCAATCTTCAACCGGTGTCGCTCCTCAGAGTGAGAAAAAACCTTCATTCTCCTTGGACGTCGACTGCTGGGAGTTTTATTGTTCTTCCCGGAACCTATCCTTGTGTTGGCGTTGCCCGTACGAATCACTCTTGCTCTGCAATAGTGACTGCTAGATTCTTTCTGGAGTAGAAGGAATCCTAATATACCTTTAAGAAGATAGACTTCTCAGGTCTTCGAGCTTTTATTATGAAAGCTTGCAAAAAGCTTCAATTAAGAACTTGGCTCGGTTGTGTTTGCGTGTTAGAGAGACTGTTTTTGATCTCTTTTGTTATCTCTTGTATGTATGAAGTCGCGAACCTTTGAATCAATTAAGGATGACACCTATTTATAGGTGAAGATTCAAACGGCTGTTTGAATCTTATCTGTTTGAGTCAAGGGAATGCTCGCCTATCTGCATGCTTCCTTTTTCGTCGGTGGACAGAGACTCTTCATGTCTCCTCGTCTCTGATTGGTGTAGCATCTGTTTTTAGCCGTCTCTTGTCAGAACGGATCCTTTGTAGGTCTGAACCCCTTTTTTCTTCATGATGATTATTCCATCCTCTTGGTTGGTTGATTCATCTCGTAATTTGTAATCCGTCTGATATTTAGCTTTTACTCTTGATTGTTGACTGTCGTATACTGGCTACTAATGTCTCGGATGTCTTCGTAGTTTGCTGGAGTACCTTCTTCAGCATCCTTGTCGCTTCCTTCGCATTGTTCGCCTTTCTTATATTTGGCGATCTTCAGCAAATATGCCAGTTTGCTGACTCCTTCAACAAACCCAATTCACTCTTATTTCTTAATCTATTAGAACTTGAGTATGAATTCCTATACAGGACTTTTTACAAATGACTCGATACAGAGTTGCTATAGCTTTGATCCACCAAAACATATCAAACTATGATAATGAATTGGTTTATAATGGAGGGTCTAACAATATTCCTAACACACTTCAACACTTCAAGACAAGCGTTAAAGGTTTCAAGATATAATTGAAAACTGTAAGATGCGCAAAGTTAATAAAACTGTAAACGACACAGGATATTTATAGTGGTTCCAAGCCTTAAGTCCTATGTCCACTCGTCGGATATCTGATCTGGAAATTCACTAAGTTATGAAGATTTAGTCCTCACGATCTATAGCCAGTTGCTGTAGAAACCTTTGTCCACAACACAATAGATCACTCGCCCAGGTGGTTGTACTGCACTCATTCTTCAGTTCGTCGAAGGCTTTGCAGTTTCTCTGTGAACATGCAGTCTTCGAAGATGGACTGAGGACAAACCTCCATTTTCTTTCTCCGGTAGATTGGATGGTTGAGTTCTTCCTAGAACGTACACCGGTTGGCAGTTGCCCGTAATAACCTTCTCTTCTCTCACAAGATTAGGCTGCTTTTTTATTACTTGAAAGTAAGAACACCAAGAAAGTAGATTAAGTCAGCAGACTTAATCCTCGTGCACACAAGGTCACATGGAGAATCTCAAAGGATTCTTTAAGAAAAAGTGCCTCGTGTTCAATAAATGAACCACGGAGTTAATGTCTTCTCTCTTGATAGCTTTTAATGCTTTGAGCATTAAATTCGGCAGAGTGATGGCAAGGATAAATGTGTCGAAGGTTGTTTTGTCTCTAATGCTCCTGCTATTTATAGTTGTGATGGAGAAACTAGCCAGTCAGAGTCCATCCTTCTTTGAAAAGTAGCCTGCACTTATGCCTTTTCTCCGATACTGTCCTGCTTTTGCATGTCAGCTTGTATTTCATGTGTCAGACGCCGAACAATGTTGTACGCCAGTCACAACTGAGCGCATGTTTGTCTTTCATCATTGACTTCCTCAATGTTCTTCTGCGATTGATCGGCATCTTGCTATGTACGCATTCCTTAACATGAACCTGTCCTGGTCTGAAACTATGAGCGCATCTCGACAGTTTCTTTGTAGAAAACTGTGTCCACAGTTTTCTTGATATATGAACCTTGACAGGAAAAACTATTTGCGCAGTTTTTCTTAACCATTACTCTGCTCTGTTTTCTTCGTCCTTTGTGGTTGACAGTTATCATGTCTGAATGGCTTCTTCTTCAAAATTGTTCCACTGTTTTGACAATTCTCTTCTCCTAGACTAATATAACTCGATGGCCTAGACTTTGGTATATAGTTTTGATACATCAAAACATCGAATTAAGGTGGGATTTCTACATCAACACCTAACAATTTCCCCCTTTTTGATGTTGTCAAAACCACACCTCTAAGTCTATCTAAGTCGACGAGAAGATGCAGTTGAACTGAGTTTACAAATTTTATCTATCTAACACTACTCAGAACTGTGCTTCTTCTACATTCGACCTACTCTAAATGATCTTCCCTCTTAATGGGATAATAATTCTCGATTGAAATTAATCAAATTAGAGCGATAGGAGAAGAAAGATTGCTGATCACACTGGAATATGTGAATTTAGCCAGTCAAGGATCAAGGTAAGAGATAATAAGTAGTTGTCTTCCAACCAACAGTTTTTCACTTTTCACTAGATATGTTTCAATTACAAGTACATGAAAAGCTTTAAAACTGCAGAAATAAACAAAGACATACAAAATAAGAACACAAAAAAAAAAAAAAAAATCCATAACTTGTGCACTACTTGTCTTGATCCTTGTCCTTCTCCTTTTCTTGATTTGAGGAATCTGCATCCTTTGGCTTCGAGTAGGTTGCGGCAGACGTGGAAGGCAGAAGAGCTTGTGCCTTAAGAATTGCGGTTATTTCTGAGAGATATTTCAGGTCTTGTTTTCTGGAAGCCATTATTACTTCCATCTACATTTTTAATTCTTCATCCCCCTTTCTCCGTTCTTCTTCTCGCTTTCTGTTTTCCTCATCTCTCTTTCTGTAATCCTCATCTCGCCTTCTCTTGTCCTCATCTCGCTTTCTCTGTTCCTCATCTCGCCTATCTATCCATGTCAACTTCAGCTTCAAAGTCTCATCTCTTCTTTCTTCCCCCTTTTTGACAAAATCAAAAAGAGCGGCTATTCGCTGATTGATCTGCTGGTTGAGAGCATCATTGAGTAGAAGAGGTGCAGCCACAGAAATGGGATCGGGAGACATAGTTCCTTCACAAGTAGTCAATGCTCTAGAGTCTTAAAGGGTTTGACTCTCAGCGGTAGCAGTAGGAGGCTCAGGTGGAGGATGAGCTCTGCTTGTTGTTTCTTCCTCCTTTTGTTTTGGTGCTGCTGCCGCGTCATTTCTTGCCTTTTCAGCAGCGGCCTCTTCTTCTGCTTTTCGAAGTTCTTCAGCAGCTACTGCTTCTTTCTCTTTCCTCTTCAGTTCAGCTGCTGCTTCTTCTTTCCTTCTTCTAAGCTCAGCAGCTGCTTCTTCATCCTGCTTACGTTTCAGCTCCGCAGCTACCTCGGCTTCCCACTTCTTTTGTTTGGCTTTCTCATTCAGTTTCTTTATTTGTTGTTCTTCTTCTATTTGATGCTGTGAGAGACGTGTTCTGAACATTTGTTCCTTATCATCTATCTTTTGTCACTGTTATCCGGTTTTTGTCGCTGGGTTTCAAGTTGCTTAATAGCAGCGTGATATTCCATGATCTTCCTTCTAGTGGTCTCTAAATTTGATGTTGATTCTCTTGTAGTAATCTCATGTTGAGAATCAAAATGATCAATTCCCCCTGAATTCAAGAGGGGTTCGTTCTCATTTTCTGTATCTTTAAATGGTCTTTCTTCCTCATCAAAATCTCTAGAGATGGTGTGGTCATCCTCCTGCTGTACTTGTCTACGAGATGTGGTTTGCTCAGAGCTAGACGACGAAGAGCATTCGCTCTCTACATGGCGTTTCAGTTCTGGATTCGGAACCATCTCAGATGGTTTGGAGGATTGAGTCCTTCTGCTGGACTGCTGAGTCCTTCTCAACTAGTTTCGGACTTCCTCATGATGGTGTTCCGGTTATGGATTATCTCAAGGAGGTTATGACGCCCGAATGGTCCTCTTGGCATCAATGGAGAGATTCAAACATCAGTTTCCATTCGATGGCTTCATCAAGATGACTGATGCATCGATACAACATGATCTATGGCATTGTTAATCACATGGTCATCGGTAATCCTCTAATAGTTCATGATTTCTCGCCACCTGTCTGGAATGCAATGATGGCCTTCGTTGATGAAGAGAAGGTCGATTGGGCATCCTTCGTGTTCGACAAGGTGCGATACTCCTTTGAGAATGTGCCTGACATCCCAATTCCTTTTGGAATGCAATTGAGTTAGCTTCTTGAAGATGAGGTGCCATCTCTCATCCAAGGCTTGCCAGGTGTTGAGGAATCTGACTTCTATCCTTCACAACATCGTCTTCATCCTTGATTGCTGTCCTCGAACTGCTTCCCTTAGCTTCTCTTCAAGGAAATAACTGAACTGCTTCCCTTAGCTTCTTCGTTCTTCGTTTTACAGATTTAATTTTTGAAAATAAAATTACATGGAATAATTCTAATTACAATCTAAAAATTCTAATCTAACCACGGATTTATCTCGTGGGTGAAAAACAAATCCATATAAATGGGCGGATTAACCCGAGGAACCACGAGGACGAAAAACATAAGATCAATCCATAAACCATCCATTGCATGCAATCAATAATAATAATCATGCATGTTCATAGGCAATATTATTTTTCCGATAGAGCCAATTAATTCAACCTGGCTCTGATACCAATTGAAGGGATTCGTGAACTGAATCACGAAGTCCGTTTGCCAAGGATCGTTAATTGGAATATCAAAATAAATTGCTATGCCTATGAACAATCCTAGCATGCTCCTATATTATTATGCATAAGAAGGTTATGCGGAATACCTGGATTGAAGAACGATGAAGAACGTGTGCGCGGAGATGCCCTTTGATCTTTCCCACGCACCAAGATTTAATTTCCTAACAGATTGAGGAAATTAATCTTAAAGAAAATAATAATAATTTTCGAAAAATAAGAGGAGAGAGAAGAAGAAGAATCCTCCTGATCTGATCTTCTGATCTGTATCCCAACTCGATCTGAAAATCTGGTGAAGATTATCTATCAGATCCCTTGCCCGGTTGAGAGGCAGAATTTCCTCCTCGTATCTCAAACTCAATCGATCACCACAGCTCCCAATGCTCTGGTTTGCTGTGTGCAACTTGTCATCTTATGAGTAGTAGGTGTATTGAGTTCTGAGGTACTGAGGCCTATTTATAGGAAATTCTAGGCTTCTATTGGGCTTGAGTTATCATGGGCCAGACCAGGGACCAGAATGCAAATAGCAAATAAGGCCTATCAATTAATTAATTCCCATATTCAGCCCAGAATATAATTAATTAATTAATATTGATTCATGCCACCAGAGAATCAATACTGTCCTACCTATTTGCTACCACGTTTGAGGAACGGGTTGCATTGGACTCGGTTTATCCCCACATTTAAGGTTACAGACATTTGTTAATTAATTTAAGCTCTGACAAGCTATTTAATTAATTAACATCTTTAATTCCTGAATCAATCCACTCAAAACTTTTCACTTATGCTTGAACTTAATCAGCCTGCAGGACTTTAGCATAACGAACCTTTTGAGCTGTTCAGGGAATGTCACCATCCTATACTGGATGTGGTTACCTAGTTCAGATACCAAACAGTCATACACAGATTGATATCACCCAAGACTGCAGAAGTACAGGTTCAACTAGAACCCTCTCTACAACTCAAAGTGATATACAATATATGTATACTTCTGTATCCTCATATAGGTTTAAGATTCCATCGAGTCATAAAGATCTAGATTCTTTTAATGTCAGATAAAAGAATCGATCTTAACTTAGGTCCTCATCAATGTGTGCCCCACACCAGCATACCAAGACATCCAAGATAAGATGCTTATCCGCATATGCTGCAGCCTACACCGACAGTTTATCCTGGAACTGTCTTAGCTGTGATGACTATTTATATCTCGCTAGGTCAAACGATCCATACGATCTTCCGTGATCTTCTACACACCGTATGATCTCCCTATCGACGAGATAAGAGGATAATTGTGTTTGCGACACATGTTTGTTAATTCAGACAGGAGATGAACATACAACAATTATGATTCCCAGTATATTAACCAATAAACCTTGTACATAATATACCAATCATAATGCTTTCAGTATATAAATCCATCATGGTCTGCTTGGCGCAGATGGAGAGATGGTGATGTTGATTTCCACCCAAGGGTCTCAGCATTTTGGTTGATGCCTAAATATCGAGTGGTCTTTGACATCATTAATCACATGATTGTTGGTAACCTTCTGCTGGATCTGGACTTCTCTCCGCTAGTATGGAAGGCTATGATGGCATTTGATGAAGATAAGGAGGTTGACTGGGCTTCTTATGCTTCAACCAGGTGCGGGAGTCATTGGAGCTTCTGCTTGACGTCCCAGTTCCTTTTGGAGTGCGGCTTAGCTGGCCCCTGGAGCAGGAATCCCCTTCCCTTGTGCAAGGCCCGACCAACATCAGAGATTCTGACTTCCATCCCTCGAGGCCTCGTGCCTCTCACTAACTGGAATCGACAATTCATTTCCTTTGTACATTGTAGACTTTTTGCTTCAGTAATGTACTTCCTGATAATGAAATGAAACTGCTTTAATTTTCCAGTCTTGACATACAAATCGCGACAATACAGTTTCCCTAACTGTACATTTCATACACTTGTATATGATTTACACTTTTGAAATCTCAGAATCTGAACTTCCTTCTTTAGAAGTAACTGTGTAGTCTCAGAATCATAGCTATACGTCCATGGATTGATTGATTGCATAGCCTACTCCTTTAGCTTCTTCTGTTCGTTGCCTTTACATCTATTCTTGAGTAATGAGATGCAGAGCACTTAATTCTACTTCATCGGTCCTTGCGCATAAATCTCCAATAAATACTCTTGACATGAAGTAATATTTATCATTTCATATTCCCACAAGTTTCTCTGCTTCATGTAATACTTTTTAGAAGATGAATCCTTTTCCTGACATGGTGAATGATATTGCAAAAATCACCATCCAACGGAACAAGATCTTTGATTATGGTGGATTCTGGCGACAGAGATGGAATACTCCCAACGTTTTTGATGAAGTGCTGGAAAAACTGCAGGCTAACCATCTTGAATCCTTTGTGGCCAAGGAATCTCATTCCTTCCACAGAGACTTATTGAAGGTGCTTGCCTACAACTCTACGGTCACGAAGAAAAAGACCTACTTCAGTCTCAATGATGAGGAGTTCCATTTGACTACTGACTATCTAGCTAATGAGTTTGGGCTTAAGCAAGGCGGCATCCCTGTCAAGGACTATCTCAAGTATGTCATAGGGCCCGAGTGGTCAGCATGGCAGCGGTGGAGGAAAGCGGAGGTCGGTTTCCATTCAACTGTGACTAGAAATTTTCTCAAGCCACGTTATCAAACGACCTTTGACATAATTAACCAGATGGTGGTTGGCAACTCTCTTCTGGATTCAAACTATTCACCATTGGTATGGAAGGTTATGATGGCATTTGAGGACCAGGCTGACGTAGATTGGGCAGCTTTCATCTTCAACCGCCTGATAACTGCATTTAGAAATCTTCCTGAGTCACCATCCTATACAGCATGCAAGTGGGATGGCTCATTGAGAAGCGACTCCCTCTCCTCACGGAGGATGGAACCAAGCTGATTGCCATCGACTACTATCCTTCAAAGGATGGAACCAAGCTGATTGCCATCGACTACTATCCTTCAAAATGTGCTTCCTCCTACTTCCCGTAGATGTAAACTTCATGATTCTTGCTTGGACAATGTATCCTCCTCTTTATAATGAATGAAGTAACTATTTTCCCTTTGACTCAAACATTGATTGAACATACTTGCAAATTCTACAACTGGTCTAATTAAAAATCTTGTTAGATTTAACATACTTAGTTCAACAGTTGTTTTGCATCAATCAATTTTCATATTCTTTTCTTGAGATCTCATCAAACTCTTGAAGACCTAGTTTGATGCATAGCTCTTTGAAACGAACCTCAGGTAGCAGTTTAATAAAGATATCCGCTAACTGGTCTTCAGTTCTAATATATTCGACCGAGATATCCACTTTCTCAACATGATCTCGAATGAAATGATGACGAATGTCATTGTGCTTCATCCTGGAATGTAGGACGGGTATCTTCGAAATTGAAATTGTGATGTTGCTATCACAATAGATAGGAACACATCCAGTGTCTATTCCATAATCCTTAAGCTGCTGTTTTATCCAAAGCACTTGAGCACAACAGCTTGCTGCTACTACATATTCCGCTTCAGTGGTCGATGTAGTCACGGAATGCTGTTTTTTGTTGAACCAGCTAATTAGTTTATGACCTAAAAACTAACATGTTCCACTTGTGCTCTTTCTGTCAATTCTACAGCCTCCAAAATCTGAATCAGAGAATCCATCTAGCATGATTCCATCAGTTTTGGGATACCAAATACCTAGAGACTCCGTACTCTTAAGGTATCTCACCACTCTCTTTGCCGATTCCATGTGGGATTTCTTAGGATTCGCCTGGAATCTTGCACATACACCCACGACATAAGATATATCGGGTCGGCTGGCAGTTAGATACAGTAGAGACCCAATTATTCCTTTGTAAGCAGTTGAATTGATAGGTTCTCCTTCTTCATCAAGAGTGATCTGAGAACTAGTGCTCATAGGAATCCTGAGTGACTTTGTCTTCTCTGGACAAAATTTGTTAATTAGGTCTTGAGTATATTCTTCTAACTTATAAAGATCCCTTTGTCAGACTAATCAACTTGCAAACCAAGAAAGTATGTCATTTCGCCATCATGCTCATCTGAAATTTATTCTGCATTAATTGGGCAAATTTTTTGCATAACTTGGTATTTTTGCTATCGAAGATGATGTCGTCTACATAGATCTGAACAAGTAGGATATCCTTTTCATCCTTTATCTTGAAATGTGTTCAATCTATAGCACCCTTTTCGAATCCACTTTTGAGCAGAAACTGTGAGAGAGTTTCATACCATGCTCTAGGTTCTTGCTTTAATCTATATAAAGCTTTGCTCAGCTTGTAAACTTGGTTCCCTTGCTCAAAAGCTGGGGGTTGTTCTATGTAGACCTCTTCCTTTAATTCGCCATTAAGGAAGGCACTCTTCACATTCATCTGTAGAACTGTGAAGTTGTGGTAAGCTGCATACGCCAAGAATAGGTGAATAGCTTCTAGTATGGCAATTGGCGCAAATATCTCATCAAAGTCTATCCCTTCACATTGTGTGTACCCCTTTGCAACATGTCTTGCCTTATTCTGAACAATGGTACCAGTCTCATCTCTTTTATTCTTGAGGACCCACTTGGTACCAATCACGGACTGATATGTAGGTCGATCCACCAGATACCACACATTGTTGCGAGTGAACTCGTTTAGCTCTTCCTGCATCGCATTTATCTAGTCCATTGATTGAAGAGCTTCCTTGATCTTCTTGGGTTTGATCTGAGATAAAAAAACAAGACATCAGTGCGGTCCCTTGTCTGGTTCGAACAGGATTTCCAATGTCATCGAGGATGGTTTCTTTGGGATGATCTCTTAGCCAACTAGGCTTCTTCATAGGTACGGCTTCAGCACAAGCAGCTGGATTCACAGAAGCTGCTGGATGTTCCTCATTAGAAGATTCACATCTAGATTCTGGAGCGGTTTCCCTTTCTTGTACTGGAACTGTTTCTTCTTATCCTTCTTCTTTAGAGACTCCTTCTTCTCCTTCTTCTAGAGCAGCTTCATCTCCTTGATTTGGAACAACATTCTGACCAGCATCTGGATTCTGAAATGTAGTTGGCTCAACAACTGAGTCAACTTCCTTAGTATCCTCAAGGTCGACTTCATTGGTATCATCTTGCTCTGCTTCCAAAATCGTATTATGTGCTTTAGGGGGCTTCTTTTCACCTGTATCTCCAATGTTTATGATTGTTAAGGCCTCAGCAATGACATTAGCATCATTGGCCCTATCGGCTGCTTGGGGTTCAGCCGATCCTACTGGAGTCTCGGAAATATCATTCACAGATCTAGTCAGAGGAACTGTCTGATTATGATCACGATCAATTCTAGGTTCCTCATTCAAATCCCTGATCTCATGATTTTCCAGACCCAGTTCTTGAAGTGTCCTGCACACTAGAGTAGCTTCATAAAAAACAACATTGTAGATCTCGTAGGGTGTCTTGTGCAACCGTGTGTTGAACGCACTTCTATTCTGTGTGTAGCGGACTTTCATCAAGGTTTCTCCCCAAAATCCTTTTCCAAGGTCGGTGTCGGCCATCATGGTTCTCACAGCTTCTTTGAGTGTTCTGTTCATTCGCTCAGCAATACCATTTTGTTGAGGAGTTCTTGGGGCAGACTTAGGTCCAATTCCAATTTCAGCATAGAAGTCCGTAAGAGGTCCATTGCAAAATTCTGTCCCATTTTTAGATCTTATCCTCTTAACTTTAACTCCTTTATCATTCTAAAGACGGTTGATAGCTGAACTTTGACTTTGTCCTTGGATTTCAGCAGCACCACCTACGTGTATCTTGAGTAATCATCAACAACCACCAATGTATATCTTCTTTTTGCAATTGTGGGTGGTGTAACTTGACCAAACAGATCCATGTGGAGCAGTTCCAAGATCCTTTCAATACTTGCTATAACTGGCCTGTTATTGAAGGAGGCTCTTGTCTGTTTTCCGATCTGATATGCTTTGCAGACACCTTCTTTCTAGAACTTGTTCTATGGCAGTCCTTTAACTAGATTATGTTTCGCCAGATGTCGGATTGAGTTGAAGTTCAGATGACTAAGTCTCTTGTGCCACAGCTAGTTTACGCCTTCTGAGGAGCTGAGTGCTATGAGGCATGTCCCTCTATCTCCACTGGACCAATCTTCAATATAGAGACCTCCTCTTCTGATCCCACTGATTATGGTCTTGTGCGTCACTTTGTCTATTATGTAGCATTCTGATTCCTCAAAGCTGACTATATATGCACTTTCACTTAGTTGGCTTATACTAAGAAGATTGTGCTTCAGATTGGTGACCAAGGATACGTTCTGAATGATAATTCTATTGTGCTCCATGCGTCCTTTCCCAATCACTTGTCCCGTGGCCTTGTTCCCAAAACTGACTGATGCTCCTTCGTACATTTTAAGGTTCTTGATTAGATCTTTTTCTTTTGTCATGTGAGTCGAGCATCCACTGTCTAATATTCATGTTTTTGCCTTCTTTCGAGAACTCGGTCCGTGCACTTTCGCCAAAACAACACTTTTTGAAATGTCAGTATTCTCCCCTACTCCAAATACTAGATCACAACATGCAATGTCAGTATATCCCCAACTCCGATACTAGACATGCAAACAAAAACAATAGCAATAGCAAAGCTAATCTTCATCGCTATGCTAAGCAACAAAATACTTGCAATCATGCCAAGTTATTTGAAAACGTTTTCAATCACTTTCATTCAAAATGAGCATCATTTGCTCGAAATAATTTATAGCCACAATCAGAATTGTGCTATCATTTCAAAAATCTTTTCTAACCCCAAAATATTTGGTAGTGAATCCAATCACAAAACAATTTGCAAGCAGGTAATTATAAACTTTTACCAAAACGTACCTCTCAGGTCGCGCAGGATGGACTGGGGTGTAAAGCACGACAGCAATCACTTCACAGTAGACTTCCGAAACAAGGGAAGTCTTGGTAATCAGAGTCAAAGAAAAGGCTCAACCCGAGCTCTGATACCACTTCTGTAACGCCCCCAACTGGCCTTCCCGAACCTTGGGTAACGTTACATTGGTATTGGGGTAATTTAAAAATATTTTCGGAATTTACAGAAGATTTTAAATACCATAACTAAGATGTTGCCAACATTCATCAAAACTATTTTTTTTATAGAAGGATGCAACGATGAACAATTTATCGTGTGACAAAGCATAAGGAAAACAGTTGTGAGTACGGTTCCTCAACTTATTACAAAATATGAGGGAAGGAAAGGTAAATAGAGGTGCAGTGCAGCGGAGTGTTACGTGATGTAGATATGCATATGGAGATGCATATCTCAGGATATGTTCTTGCTCACAGGATTACTCGTCTTTACACCGCCACAATTCCATCCTTGTTGCTAACCTACACATTTTAGAAATAATGCGAGGGGCTGAGTACTAATAAACCCCGTGGAGACATGCCCAAAAACGTACATTTATAAGTATGAATGCTATGCCACACACACAGATAGTCACGTGGTTTTATTGAAAAGTACCGTGTTATCCAAAACCATTTTATTTGCTGCAGCTATGTTATCATATCTGTTTACCGTTTCGTTACTGGAAGTTGGCCTACTTCCGAGTTACAAGGAACAGTTGGGAATGGCGTAACCCACTCGACCCACTGTCATCAATTAGTGCACTGATCTCAGGGCGTACCTTTGAGATCCGATCGATTTATAAAAGTACCTCGTACCTCTCCTTATCACACCGTGAGGTGTCAGCACTCCAGCTGAGGGACCTGAGAATATGGAGCCCGTGGCTCGTTGTACATAGGATAGCAATCCTCTAGATATTAATAAGGTTTAGCGCGAGCCTTGGTGCCCGGTTCATACCTCATTAATTATCTCTCCAGGATTTAATCAACCGGAGGTACAAATATGATAGCACAAAACAATTTAGGCATAGAAAATCAATTTTAAAACAAAACATTTTCACACACATTTTTGAAAAACTGAGCCAAGGCTCGAAACAACATTTTATTTTTACTGAAAAATAGTCCCCACCTTTTATTGCTTACATATTAGATGATCACGTTAGTTGTGGTTGAGCTGTCACAAATTTCCTGTGTTTCCTTCACATATTAACACAGTAAAGCATACACAAATTAGGATGGATCGCCTAATTATAAATAATCAGCTCTAGCTGATATTATTGACGTTGATCAGAACCCTATCAATATACATGTTAAATGAAAGCTCTCAATGAATATTACAATATTGCAGAAAGAATTATCGCAGGATGATATCTTAGTTAAGCACAAAATCAGTTTGAATCCGAAGCTGATTTATGCAAAATATACATGTCTCCTTCTCTCTCTCAATAAATTCCCTCTCTCTCTTATTAATTCTCTTCCTCTCTCTATTTCTCTCTCAATGTCTGGCGACTCCTCTCTCACTCTCACTCAACTTGCTTCTCTATCTCTACTTCTCTCTATCTTTATCTCTCTACTTCTCTCTATTTTTCTTCTTTTGGTGTGCATTTCTTCTTCACTACTCATCTCTTTATATAGGCAGATAAGTCTATAGTTTCATAGGTTTAGGCTAGGCTTATGCAAGCATAGGAAACGTCAGCATAATTATATGTTTATATTCTCACTCAATGCATTTAATACGTTTGGATAACATTTAATTTCAATAGATCCAATTTATTAGTTAAACTCCGACATTTAGTCTTAAATAATTTATATCTCGACGGATATACTTCAAATAATTATTTGAAGTTCACGGAAACTGTCTATAATTTGAGATCTTTAATATATTAAATTTTCATATTTTCTTGAATTAGAAAATATTATACTGATTTATCACCTTGTAAAACTTAACCAGAACTTCTTTTCTCAAATGTAATCATATACATTTGATTAATAATCCAAATAACAGAAATCCTTAATTAAGTTTAGACAACGTGCACTAGAAATTAATACTAGTGTTACAAATCAAGAAACTCTATTTTATAGCGCGAGAAATTTATGTCACACAATCATTAATTCAATCAATATTTTGAGGGATATTACAATTTTCTTATAATATATTACTTCGTAAATATAGATTTATAGATAGATAGATTGGCTGTCCTTTTCCTTGTGTCTTCTGAATTTTAGAACAAAATTTGGAGATTAAAAAATATTTTTGTTAAATTTCACATGTGCATTGAAAATATTCTAAATAATTGTATATTTGTTATATATTTTATGAAAAATATAATTGACCAGAACAATCATATAATCAATAATATAGTCATTTAGAACAATTCAAAAATAAATTAATTTTTATTCCTAAAAATAGGACTACATATACATGTGATTTATTTTCCTAATATTTTGTTTTGTTTTATTATTTTATCCTTTTCTTTATGGCGAGTGCCTGGTGAATATAAAAAATTTGTTATTTAATTTACTTAGTCTTTTATAGGGAAAGTAAATCTTATAGATGATTAATGAAGTCAAATCATGAATAAACATAGATATAAAGATTTTAATTTTTACTTATTATTTTATAGATTAAGCACTCGGCATTTTCGAACGAAGTTGGATAATGGATATAATGGAGTTCACGCTAATATATTCGAAAACCTTCTTATTTATTAATTGATTTATTTGAAATCCACTTAAATTAAATAATTAATGAAATAAATATATTAAAACAACTGATTAATGGAGAAATATGAATAACTGTTCCCGCCATTGCAGACTTCTTTCCTTTAATATATATATAGATACTAGTTTTACACCCGTGCGCTGCACAAATTAAAATATATATATTATAATATTATAATTTAATTA
The DNA here is from genome assembly GCA_026898455.1 of Plectranthus barbatus. Taxonomy (NCBI): domain Eukaryota; kingdom Viridiplantae; phylum Streptophyta; class Magnoliopsida; order Lamiales; family Lamiaceae; genus Plectranthus; species Plectranthus barbatus. The sequence goes on from JAPKLW010001257.1 coordinate 193,258, forward strand.
ATAAAATTACAAAATGTAAATATGTATATATATTTTATTTAATTATTCAAAAAATAAATCTAATTTTAATTTATCAATATAAT